>JASANZ010002210.1:0-72879 GCA_030849805.1 Sergeia podlipaevii
ATCGCCGGAGCAACTCACCGATGCCCAAGTACTGCGAGCTCTACCGCACCATCTGCCCAAGCGCTGCCTGCCCCAAGGACTTCTTCCTCAACGCCGTCGACATGCGCTGCTACCCCGTCGGCACAACTCCTGCTCGCGAGTACAAGGTCATTCTTGCTCAGGTCGTCCACCGCCACGGCGCACGCGCTCCTAACGTCAAGTACAACCAGTCGCTCATCTGCGGCACCGAGTACCCGTGTGGCACGCTGAATGATGCTGGTATCCGCATGCTTCATAGTGCTGGTGTATATTTTCGTGAGCGCTACAACAACGCCACCATTGTTGCGTCGCCGTTCTTCACCTCCGAGAAGTACAACTCCTCGCTCGTGTACACTCGCTCTACGGGGTTACAGCGCACCATCCAGAGCGCAATTTCATTCCTGCACGGTCTGTTTCCTGATGGTGAAAGCTTCACCCCTGTTGTCTTTTCCGCAAATGCGACGATCGATTATTTGCTGAATACGGATCCAATTCCCCCGGTAATGCTCAAGCGGCGGCTTACGGGAGCAGAACTGGATGACATTCTCAATGTTGTCGTAGACGAACACTTCACGTTCGAGGAACTGCAGGCAGCAGCCGCGGAGGCGTACATGGATGGCGCGTGTCTTAATTATGACAAGCGCTCGCAGTGTGCGCTGGATCTGTATGACGTGGCGACCTCCTTCGAGGCAGCTGGCAAGCTGGACGGCAAACCACATCTGAGGGCATCCCTTCGTGGGACTTCTCTTGTGAGCATGCGCTCCTATCAGCACGCCTTCGGCTACAACGCCAGTGTGGTATTGGACCGCAAGCAGGGCACCATGGCGCAGTTTCTTGCCCAGGAGATGATACAAAACATGAAGGACTTTCTCAGCAAGAAGAGGACTGAATTACTGTTTGAGTATAGCACACATGACAGCTTGGTGGCTCCACTGGGTGTCACGCTAGGCGACCAGAGTCCTGAAACGATGCTGCCGCCATACGGTGTCACATACCAAATTGAGCTTCTCAAGGATTTTGGTGACGGCAGCCACCACGTGCGTGTGCTGCGTGGCAGCCCGCAGCGCCTGTCTAACGGCAGCTACGTCTTCATGCGGACCCCCTTCACCCAGCGCTGCATGGACGAGACCGGCCACACGTACACAGTAACCAACAACGTGTGCCCTCTCGAAGACTTTATCCGCCTCGTCAACGCCACAAAGCCATCCGTGGAGTACGGCTACTGTTACGTCAACCGCTCGCATTATGCGAATATGGAATGCCCAGAGTCTATCGCAGATGGGAAGGGCGTTCCACACTACTGCCAACTATATCGTATCGCATGTCCCACCCTTTCATGCACTGCCAATTATATTCTCGCTGCAATAAACTTGCAGTGCTACGAGCTGGCCCCCACGACGCCTTCAAGCGCTATGCTTGCACCACTGAAAAGCTATGCCGCAAGTCCAACTGTATTTGGTGATCATCGTCGCAGCGGAGTTTCTATGCAGAAACCTGTGATGGCTGAACAGATCGTTTTGGGGATCGCTGAGGGTGTGGCGGTGCTTTCAACTTAAAAATAGTGACTCATGTATGTGTGAACATATTTCGACTCAAATAATATATATTAAGAGGAGGTTGTTATTGACCCATTTGAAGTTTAAGCGAATGTTTCAATCCTCATGCATCTTTTAGCGAAACATAAAGGGCATACGCTGGCACACGTTGCCAATCCACATTTATCATTAACCCCGAAAATGGTTGATGAGTTGTTGTGTATTGCCCATACGGAAGTAACAGGAAAAAAGGATAAAATGAAGCAGAAATAATATGGATTTTGCATTAACATTTTTTTTTCTTAGTATTCGGCATCAAAAGAACGAATGAAGAAGTAACTACATGCATACTGTAGTGGATGTTGTAAAAACATACGCATAAGAACATTTGCACGAAAGCCAAAGAGAAAGCAAGGGCGGCTAAGGAAAAGCAACAAGGTTATTCTTTTCTTTCATAATTGCTACTACTATATAGTGGTTTTATGTGCCCAGAGTACAAGGGAAGAAAGAGCATGCAATAATCGTTCCTTCATTACTTTATCTTTAAAAAAAAAAAAAAACGCTTATGAGAGTCTCTTTGACACTATTTTTGTCATTGTTAATACGAAGTGATTTTTGAACTTATCTCGATGTCGCTATTTGCCTTTTAGAGGCTGTCAAACATGTTTTTTTTCTTTTTGGTCTCATCTCTCTATATACAGATGGGTGTACAAGTTTTGAGTGAGCGTCTGTGAAATCAATGCTGAATGCGTCTCTCTCTCTCTCTCTCTCCCTCTCTGGTTGTTATTATTGGACATATTTTTATCTTGTGAGAAGAAGCAGCCACTGTTAAATAGTTCTTGGCGGCGCGCGATTATTGATAGATTTTCATAGTGGCGTCTGTGCAGACTCTATTGCTATTATTATTATTATTTTGTTATCTGTTTCTGCTGTTTCTTTTTCTGCTATATATGAAGGAGAAGAAACAGGAAAATAATAATAATAATAATAAAGTGTAGCTTTAGATTTCATTGTATCTGAAAAAAAATGGCGTCCTTTGACATAGACGGCGAAGTAGAGCAACGATATAAAATACTACGGCACATAGGCAGCGGGGCATATGGAGTAGTATGGTGTGCACTTGACCGGCACACAGGCCGGCAAGTGGCCCTTAAGAAGGTCTTCGATGCATTTGGCAATCAGCAAGATGCACAGCGCACATATCGTGAAGTGCTACTTCTTCATGCCCTGAAAAGAAATGAACGAGTGGTTGCAATCCTCAATGTGGTAAGGGCAGCAAATAGTATTGATCTCTACATTGTCTTCGACCTCGCTGAGACGGATCTGACAGTAGTTCTTCGTAAGAATATTCTTCATGATACACACCGCAGGTACCTCACATACCAAATTGTAAAAGTGCTTGCGCAGCTTCATGCAATGCATATCATACATAGGGATCTAAAGCCCTCTAACGTCTTTGTGAATGCTGACTGCGCGATCAAACTTGGCGACTTTGGCTTAGCACGAACCTTTTCGCCAGGGAAGGAAGGTGAGAGCCCGTTTGTGGATCTCACTGAATACATAGCCACGCGATGGTATCGCTCGCCTGAGTTGCTTGTCAAGTCCTCAGTGTACACCACTGCTATGGATTTATGGGCAGTGGGCTGTATGGTTGCAGAACTGTTTCTCGGGCAACCGCTCTTTGCAGGTACTTCTACGCTTCATCAGCTTGCGCTTATTGTCGGCGCCACCGGTGAGCCTAGCGAGGAGGACGTACATAGTCTGCAGGCTGCGGATTCGTGGCAGCTGATAGAATCGCTTCCTCCTACTATTGAATACGATCCGTTGACTGAGCGATTGCGCGGCTTTGACAAGGATGCTGTAGATCTGGTTACGAAGCTGATCGTGTTTAACCCTACTAAGCGTCTTACTGCCATGGAAGCTCTTCGACATCCATATATTGCCGCGTTTGTTACCGAGAGCGACTACGTGTCCATTGAACAACAACCCCCTGTAACTCTGCCACTGGCTGATGAGCAGCACTTTAGCGCGAAGGAATACAAGAGCGCGATCTACGACGTGATCAAGAATGTCTTCAAGCGCCAGACACAACGTTAACTGTGGTGTGCGACACGAGAAGCAAATATATATATATTAGGGGAGAGATGAAGTTGTGTAGCTACACACGCCGCTCGAAGAATTTGCTCATTTTTGATACAAAAAAAAAAGATATTGGTGTGTTATACTCGGATGTAGAGGCAGCTCTGTGACTAAGGGAGTTTCCACTTTACTCCGCACAAGCACAAGGAAGGGAGAGGGTGATGAAACTTCTTGCGCTTGTGCTTATGCTGCATGTCTTCCTGGTGTACATCTTCTTTTTATTATTATTTTTTTATTGTTATTCGTTCCTTTCTTTTCTATATCAATCCTGTTTTTTCCTGTCTTTTTTTTTGTCTTTTGGTAAACGCACATTACTTCTCCATCTACTGGTTCAGTGCTGAAACAAGTAGTGTTGAAGGCAGCAGCATATTCGTCTCATATATTAGCCAGACGGCAAAGTCCCACGCTAGGTGTAGCATAGTTTGATACATATATATTGATGTTTAAATGCGCAGTCAGTATCGTGTGCATATATACATATATAAAAAAAACGATCTATATTCGTAGCTGAAGTCATCCAAGAAAAGGGAACATTCATTGATTCTAGTGCAGAGAGGCCGTATGCAACGCGATACAGGCGCCACCTCACCAAATATTTGCGCTTGGACATTAGGAGAGGCAACAGCCTCCCCGAGAGACGGCAGCGACCTCGAGCATATCGTGCGTGCTCTCTCACGCCGGCTGAAATCATGGTCACTGGAAGAAGACGCCGTCATGAGTGCTTGGAGTAGCCTCGTGGTGTCACGCAAGTCGAGGGCTCACCTGCTGTGCGTTGAAAAGCTGTGGAAGCATCAGCAAGAGCTTGAGAGCGATCTCACTACAGAAGGCGAGCCTGCGGAGGTAGACAAAGAGGTGACTACAGAGCAAGATAGAGCGGATAGTGTAACAGCGGTGGGGGGCCCCAATAGGCGACAGCAACACAATAAACAGGCACCATCAAAACCTCGCAAGCTGACTCCAAAGGCCGCAGCTGCTTCTACAATAACAGAGGTTGCAGCTCAGGCACCGTGTGTGGTATCAGTTCCCCGCCGCAAGACGGTGCGGCGAGCGCTTGCGGCGTCTACATCAGGCAGCTCACCGTGTTCAATGTTAGCGACGGCCGCGCTGTCTCTTGCACTCTCAGGAGTGAAGCCACTGAGTACCGAGCCAAAGGCCGGTTGTTTGATGAATGCAAAGGTTAAGGTAAGGGGAGCTGCCGCTTCTCCCATTGCGCCTTTCAGTGAAGCGCAATACTGCGTAGACAAGGAAACAGCAGCTGCAGTGCATCCAACCAAAAACTTGGCGCTCACACCAACAGTGGTGGCCACTGAACCACGAACACAACTCGCAGCATCGCCATCATCGCCACCTCGGGAGAACACGCCTATCCTGCCCCTCTCCAGATCGTCTTTGCCACCTGGAAAGCAAAGCCCGAAGTCAAGTGATCTCACTCAAACTTGCGCTGCAGCTCAGAACGAAGTGCTAGAAGTAGTGCCACTCGGTGCAGCGGAATTTTTATCTCCCTCTCCCGCACTTGAGATTGAAACTGCAGTTCCAAGCCCAGGAGACAGCCCAAGTGGCATCGCCTTCGTCAGCCACATTCAAAGCGACAGTAGCAATAGTGAAGACTTTAGTTTTGCTGCGAGCGAAGAATCAGATAGCGTCGCACCTTCAGCTGGTCACATTTCCGCGTCAGGCGCAGTGCTGATTGTGAGACGTAGGCCCGCCCCTGCACGAACGACAATGCCAATGCGAAGCCCACCAGTAATGATGTCCGGTAATGTAGATCCGCGAGTTCGGTACGAAGCAGGTAACTCCCCGAGTCTGCGCAAGCCTAGTGCGAGTCCTCCCTTGTCAGTCGGCGTAGGATCTGCACAGCCTTCATCTCAGTTAACTGACTGCGTGCAGTCAGTGACGATGGATAAAACACAAACCCCTTGTGGGTCACCGCAGATACAAAACGGGGTAGTAGATGCCAAGGGTACGCCCGAGAGGCAAGTAGCACAAGCCGATGCGTTTCCAACCCCAGCGGTGCGATCCAGCACAAGGGCCCAGTGTGCTTCCCCCGTGTCAACACTGTCATCAGTCAGTTCATGTCTTCGTGATGTACTTGTGTAGCCAAATGGCGCACCTAGCAGTAGAGATGTAGATTGATTCTCGCACTAGCAACACTCAACACATAGGGGGGGGAGGGGAATGTGTCGTAGAGTCAGTGCTAGAGTGCACAGCGGATTCGATGTTGTTGTTTTTCCTTTACTACTTACATAGTACTCATGTGTATGTGTGTGTTTCTATTTGTAGGACTCATCCTTTTTCTTTCTTTCTTTTTTTTCGTACAGTTGACTTATATCATCGTCGCGGTGCGTGAAATGAAAAACAATAACAACAATAATGGCGGGTATTACGTTGCTTCTTTTTCTTTGTGTGTGTGTTTCCTCTTCTTTTCCTCTCGTTAAGAGTATGAACGGTTCTCTTGTGCATCACCTGCGACAAGGGAAGGAAAAGGGAGGGAGAGAGCGTTGTGCAAACTATCATATTTGCTACTGTTTTTTCTCTTCTTGATTGCTTTTTATATGTCTACAAATATACATCCTTTCATTCTGAGAGGAGCATCATCTGCACTTTCATAACAACACACACACACATACGAACTGAATAAACACATTGAATATATATAGGGAGAAAGGGTCAATGGGTCAGGGGTTGGGGGGCGGCACACTTGCAGGAGCAGCGCTTTCCATGGCTTCCGTGACAGCTGGTGTTTCGTTTCCGCAGCACCTCATGATACTGTCCAGTGGCGCAGGTTTAGGCCTTGCTGTCGATTTTGTGAGTGACATGTGCGCTGTGGAGGGCAAGGTGATCATCCACCGTGAAGTGGTGCTTCACGCAGAGGACATCCTGCGACACGTGTACACGTTTTACGCCCCGTGCGATACCAACGGTGCCTGTAAGTTCTTACAGCAGAAACATGAATGGCTAGTGCTTGAGTCCCACTCACAGCGCTTCTATACCGTGCAAAAGTGGCCTTCAACGGGTAATGTCACGATGGATATGCGCACGTCGCTACGCACGGCTAATGACGTGGGACTCATGGCTGCAGCAAGACCGACGCACACGGGGGAAATACGGCAGCAGCGCGCAGACATGGAGTTTGACATTCCAAATGATGTGCAGGTGGCGTACATGATTGCCTGGCTTCGCAAGGAGGACCCGCGGTGGTCGCTTACAACCGAAAATAGTCGACACTTTACTACCCGAGCACGATATGCACTCAACGACTTCTGACGTCACCCCGGTGGCAGTGCGTTCTCTCCTTTTATATCTTTTTTTTTCTTTCATTCGCAGCGTTACTTGCGCAGTTCATTATCGTTTCTGTTGATCACAGTAATACCGCTTTGCCATTCAAAAAAGAGAAGAGGAAAATAAAAAAGGCCTCTGTTTGGGGAGTAGTTTTCTGTGCATATGCGTATTTTTGATTTATTTGTTTTTTAAATGCGGATGAAATTTATCTCCATATGCTTGTGTACGTGTCAATATAGTAGTACTGGATAATTTTCCTTTCTTTTTCTTTCCTTTCATTTCTTCGTTTATTTGAAATTTTATGTTGATTTCCGAAAAAAAATTACACAAGAGGAACACGGCTACACGTGAATAATACGGCGTAATATTCATTTTATTTTATTTTTCCATCTTTTACATATCTCTATAGCATGACTTCGATAGGGAAGGAGAGAGTGCTACAGCGACTAGACCTTGTAGGAACCTCCGCTGGTACAGTCGTGAGTTGTGCTACTTGGTGTGCACTTCATGCACAAGACGCAGATCTCGTTGTTAGCTGTCTTGTCGATAAAATGAAGGCCACCGCAACCTCAGATTCTACAAGAGCTTCTCTACTATACGTTCTTCATGAGATACTGCTCACCTGCACCTCGCGAGGTACAACGGACGCCGGCAGACGCGGCGTTCTTGTGGCCATCAGTAAGCGTCTTCCCCCCGCGCTGCAGGCCGTGCAATCCTTGAGCGGCCCTCTCGCGGAGATGGAGGCATTTACCGAGGCCTTAGGTAAAGTAGCAGAATGGTGGGCAATTCTCAGAGTCTTTCCCGAAGCTTGGGTCGCGGACTTGCGCAGCAAGCACAGCGCTCTTCAGGATGCAGCAGCCAGCAGCAACACCGGTGTGGCTACGAATAGTGAGGTGAGCGGTCTCACGATGTTGCGAGCTCTGGAGCGCACCACGCGTCTTATGGCCCGCTATCAAGCTGCTAAGCAGCAGTGGGCCCGTCGCAAGCACCAGCACAGTTTGGAACTGCAGCGGCAGCAGCAAGGTACACCCGAAGGAGACATGGAACCAGCTACAAGTAGCATTACCGATGCAGATCTGGAAAGTGCCTGTGATGGTGCTCTGCGGACACTGGTGCCGCTGCGCAAGGCTGCTGAGACTAGTCTTGGAGCTGGCAGCTCGCTAGTGGAGTGGTGCGAATATCAACGCGCGGAGCTGGAGGGGCGTGCGCCGAATATGATTCGAGGCATTGCCAGCTCACGCATGAAGATTGAAGAGGGCCTCGATGAGAAGCCTGGCGCGGATGATGATGATGTGCTTGGGTCTTTTTACTGATGATTGCTACTTAATACATATATGTTTGTGTGTGCGGGCGTGTGGTACGGAAGTATACGCAGTAGTGGGCGTGAAAAAAAATAGAGCAGAAAGTGGCGAGACAGGTGCAAGTGATGGATGCACACGTATAGAATGAACCGGTGCTACCCACACACAGTTAATACACAATTCTTGTCTTCTTCACTCTCTTCCATTGCATGTGTTTTGTTTGCTTGTTGTTTGCCAATATATGTGCCCCCAATTGACCACACTTTTCACACTACTGCATCAACTCAGGATCTAGTCCACTTCCTTCTCCTTTTTCTTCTCTCTCTCTCTCTCTCTCTCTCTCCCCTATCTATCTATCTATATAGATAGCAGCACACCTAAGACAACTTTCCAACATAATAGTTCTATTTTGTTGGATTGTGTATTATCGGGCAAGACAGTAGGATAGTGTCGTGAGTGTTGTGAGCCCACTTAGTCACTTATACTTCTCAACTCAAATTTTTCTGCTTCTCTGTACCTCACATCACTTTACAAGGAGGAATCGGGCGAGCCAAAGGAGGAAGTAGAAAGAAAAAAAAAGGAAGCACAACCACCACAGAAGAAGACAGAGGAATATTACGTATTGTCAAGAGGGTCTCATTCGTCATGTCTTACGATCCAAACGCTTACGCACCGCATGGGCACTACCAGCAGCAACAGCAGTATCAGCAAGCCGGCAATAGCACCCAGCAGTATGTGTCGCATGAAACGCAGTATCAGTACGATGCTCAGCAGCAGCAACAACGGCAGCAACACTTTCAAGAGCAGCAGTATAGCGACATGAACAGCCAGGTTCACAATTACACGGATGGGACGGCAGCAGCGCTAATGAGTGAGCCGGCAGCGCGGTGGTCGTGGTCCATGTACCCCACGAACCGAATAGACGGTGCCCGTATGGTGGTGCCTCTTGGCTGCATGTACGCTCCGCTAAGCAGCACAGTGTGTCCTCAGCTTCCTTACGAGCCTGTCACGTGCGCTAAATGCTCTGGTATTATGAACTCCCACTCTGGCCTGGATCTTCGCACGCGCTCGTGGTACTGCCCGCTCTGTCTCAGCCCCAACTCCCTTCCTCTACAGTATACTGGAGGTGGCTATGGACTACCTCCTGAGGCTCAACCAGGCGTAGATACGGTAGAATACATCATCCCCGCCCCTCAACGACAGGCGCCAACTTTTGTGTTCGTCATAGATACTTGCGTTGACACGAGTGAAGAGCTTGTGGGTCTGAAGGAGTATGTGTTGCTCGCCCTCAGCAAGCTTCCCGAGTACGTAAGTGTGTGTCTTATTACATACGGCACGACAGTGCAGATGCATGAGCTCAGTAGCACTACCCCGTACCCCCGCTCTGTGGTGCTGCGCGGCACACAAGAGATGACGCTAGCTCTCCTGGAGGAGACAGTAGGCGCACTCAACCAGTACGTGGCGCCACTGCGCGACTGTGCATCCGCCATGACAACCTGCATTGACGAACTTCAGCGCGATCTGTGGCCAGTGATGAAGGACTGTAGGCCCATGCGCTGCACCGGAGCGGCTCTTTCGGTCGCCGCGAGCGTTCTGCAGAAGGTGTCACCCAGCACAGGATCGTGCATCTTCGCTTTTGTGTCAGGTGCGTGCACTACTGGTCCAGGTATTGTTGTGGACACCAGCCGCGAAAAGATGATCCGAGGTCACACGGAGATCCGTGACGACGCAGCAACGTATTGGGCCGCCTCCTGTACATTCTACGACACCCTTATGCAACGCATTGTAGCGCAAGGGCACTCCCTCAGCTGCTGCACAGCCTCCCTCGACCAGCTGGGCATTGCGGAGATGAAGCTCTGCATCCAGTCCTCGGGTGGTATAGTCCTCAACGCTGAGTCGTGGGCGCAAGTACCGTTCCGCCTCTCACTCGATCAGCTCTTTGCGCAGAGTGAGAATGGAGTCCTCAAGATGGCCCTCAATGCCACCATTGACGTCATCACGTCCCCATCGTGGAAGATCCAAGGTGTCATCGGCCCCTGCGTGGGCACCGGAAAGAAATCAACCTCTGTGGCAGACTACGAAATTGGTCTTGGTGGTACCTGTCAGTGGACGACGTGCATGCTGGACAACACCACTACTTTTGCCTTTTACTTTGATACAGCAGTTGCGCCTGCTACCGCTGCCAAGAACGCCACGCGTTACGCGCAGATCATCACTCGATACGAACTTGGTGCCGAGACGCGCGTGCGTGTGACGACACTGAGCCATCGCCAAGTAGAAACTCCTATGATTCAAGACCTATCAAGTGCCTTTGATCAAGAAACTGCAGCGGCACTGCTAGCCCGCGAGGCGGTGCACAAGACCGACAGCATGCCACTTTTCGACGTGTTACGATGGCTCGACAGAACTGTGGTGAGGCTGGTCAGTCGCTTTGGGACTTACACGAAAGACCAGCCCAGCTCGCTGCGCCTATCAAACGAATTTGTCTACTTTCCTGCTTTCATTTACCACCTCCGTCGATCGGGCTATCTTCAGGTGTTCAACTCGAGTCCAGACGAGAGTGCCATCCTGCGCCTGCAGCTTCTCAAGTCCGCTGTGCCAGACTCCATTGTCCAGATCCAACCCACGCTCTACGCGTACCGCATGGATGCCCCAGCGCAGCCTGTTTCGTTAGACAGCAAGGCCATTCAGCCCGACAACGTGCTTGTGCTGGATACCTTCTTTGAAGTTCTCATCCACTACGGTGCCACCATCGCCGCCTGGCTCAAGGCTGGCTATGCGGAGCAAGAAGAATACGCCTATTTCAAGGATTTTCTTGAGGTACCCATGGCGGATGCGCGCGTGCTTGCGGAGAACCGTTACCCGGTGCCACGTCTTATCGAGGTGTGCCAGGACGACCCTGATGCACGCATTCTGTACAACCGCATCAACCCCAGTCGATCATACACGACAGCAGAAGGCGAGGCTTACGGCTCTCAGGAAGGCGAATTGATCTACACAGATGATGCCTCGCTTCATGTCTTCATGGAACACCTCAAGAAGCTGGCTGTGTCTCAGTAGTCTCATGGCATCATGTCAGCAAGATACTCAGCGGGCGTGACATCGTGGAGAATGAGAGAGGGGAAGAGAAAGTGCCTTTATACTGATTGTGTCTACGTGCAGGGTGTGTGTGCAAGTGTCACCGCGTCTGTGTCTTCAAAAAATGGGCTAGAGACACTTATAGGGCTGATATTGAAGCATTGTGCGCATTTGTATTCCTGAAAAGTTATGCATTTCAGGGTTGTTGTTGTTGTTTCGCGGAGTGAAAACAAAGTAGCGACGCACACACACACACAGAAAAGAAATAGAAGAGAGGACAGGTGAGGTGGGAAGAATAAGAAAAGACTGGGCGGAGACAAACGCGCAGGAACGGTTCATATCTTCTTACGAGAGGAGTCCCTAGTTTATCAAGGGATCACTAGAAACTGTGTGACGAGATTCACAGAATGTATTTATATTTATGCACCTCTTGTTTCGTCTTCTTTTTTCTCTCTTTTTTTTCCTGTGCGTACTTGCGATGCCTTGAAAATATAACAACAAGCGCTCCTACCTAATATTTAATTTCGCGTTTATTTTCTTATAGGAGCTTAAAGAAATATACACACAAAGAGAAATTAGACTTTTTTTTGAAGGTTTATGTATTGTAGTCATTCACCTTCACGCATTCATTATTCTTTAGAGAGTGTGAGAGCACTTGCTTGTAAGTACGACCTCTTTACGTATTGTTTTCACCCCATAATTTTGTTTGTGCGTTGTGTGTTTTGCGAGACACCCCTATTAGAACGTTGGCAAAGGAGAAGAGAAAAAGAGATTAGAAAACCATGTTACAATACATTGGTTCGCTGCTAAGAGCATATCTATGGTATCTCACATACCTCAGCCCAGTGGTGCGCGGTGCACAGCTGTGCCAGCAGGCAAACCCTGATCCAGCTCAGGTCACAAACACCACCCTCACACTCATCCTTGGCTGGGCCATGGAAGTTCTTGATGTACTGCTACTGTCGCAGCTATTTGCGGTGCATTGGATATGTACGCTTGTGCGTATTGTGTTGTGTCTCTATTTTGCCCACCCAAAGTTTCTTGGTGCCTCTACAGTGTATAGCAAGTTGCTGGCCCCCATCGTCACCGCATATGGCCCTATCTTGGACTCCCTCGTCTTGCGACATTTGGATGCGATAGCGGAGTGGGGCATCGTTCACTACGCCATCAACGCTGCGATGTCACTGATGCGGGGGGTTGCAGGTGTCTTTGGTATTGCTCGCAAGCTGCTCGAAGCTGGCTCTGACACGTCTGTGCCTGCCGCTCCACTCCCACGTCGTCTCTCACAAGAGCGCCGCGACTCACTGCCTCAGGCAACTGGTGAATCTGCTGGTGCTGCCGCTTTCACCGCCAGGCTGGCGACTGTGATAGAGGCTACCACGGGCGCCTCAGACGCTGTCATCGCTAGTTGGATTGAGGAGAAGACAATGTTTCATCCGGCTCCCCCACAAAATCAACAAGCGGCGACGGCAGCCAGACCACGAAAGGCCCCGGTGATGATGAGCCCCACCTTCTCCGTAGGGGACGAGAACAGCGACGTAGCCAGTAAAGTTAGCAACACGCCGCCTCGACTGGCACCGCTCCAAGTGCCTTTTCTTCAACGCAGGAGCAGTGTCAGCAGCAGCAGTGCAGAGGGTTCAGTTGAGGGCTCCGTGGACTTTCAGGAGGGAGAACTTTTTAGTTATGATAGCGATGCAGCCTTGCCTCCAGCGCACGTCAGGCAAGACCGCAGCAGCCATCCTGATAGCCACAGAGCGAGGGGCTTAAGGAATCTGCCGGACTTGAATCGTATCTAAGCCCAGCATAGGAGCGACTGTGTGAAAGAGTGAGTGAGTTTACCAAACAACAAAAAAAATGCAGAAATATTGTCATATGACTGCACCATGATTTGCCTTTTTTCCTCTTCTTCAAAACATCTACCTGCGCTCTCTCCTATGCACTGTGCTCCAGGTGTTACCACACATGCACATAGACATGAATGGTTTGCTTTTCTTTTTATGTGTGTGTGACCCTTTGCTGTATAATAACTACTAATGGGGCTTTTCTTCTCTTTTCGTTTCTCCCCTGCGTGCATTTTTCCCCCCTTCTTCCTCATATCTTTATTAACGACAACAAAAAGGTCAAGTTGGAACTATTGTGGGGGGAAACAGAACAGTTTCCACAACATCTACTTGAAAGAAAGAAAAGATAGGCACAGCACATTGAGAGTGAAATATAGAAGCAAGGAAAAGCGTGATTGGCGCATCCCACACAAAGCAAAGCTAAAAAAAGAAGAAGAAAAAGCATTCTCCCTTGCATAAGCAATGCTGAGTTCGCGAGGATCTATTACGACCAATGTCGCCATGGTGGAGTGTGCTAGCGGGCAAAACAAAGCCAACAAGGACATCTTTCTGCTGAGTGAGCTAGAGAAGGTATGGGTCTCTGTCGCCGTTCTTGCGCGCCGCATGCTGCTGGAGGGGAAGAACGCGCAGGTGCCGTACTTTGGCACCTTCCGCGCCACTGAGCAGGTCGTTGCTGTGGATGTGTACGATCGCCGCTGCTACGCACGCAAGTTGTGCTTTGACGTAAACGTCAAGTTTGCTACCAAGTATAGCGTGGACACCTCCAAGGTGTCCTTCGAGAAATCCAAAGACGTCTTCTCTCGTATCACCATCGCTGACATTGTGTCAGTGTGCAACGTACCCGCCCAGACAGCTGGGGCCGCTCTTAAAGAATTCTTTCTGTACGTTGGCGAAGGCCTCTACCGTGGTCGCTCCTTTAAACTGTGCCTCCCCGGGGTAGCCACGCTGCTTGCCACTAAGGACCGCATTCAACTCACAACTGACTCTGAGCTGCAGCAGGATCTGTATGAAATTGACTCACGCAAGTGGACGGCTGAGGCACAGGAGCGTGGGTGGCAGGCGCTTGAGCAGGAGCTTCGGCCCTTGAGCGCTAGAGCCACCTCGGCTGCTGGCTCTCGGCCTCTATCCCGTGCATCATGGCGCAGCAGCAGCACTTGTGTTGGCCGCGTGAGCGTTGAAGACGCAGCGACAGCACAGCAGAAACCCGTGTTTATTGCTGCCTCACCGTCTGGACGCACCTTTGAGGAGATCGAAAAGGAGGCGCAGCGCAAGAAGGAGACAGTAGAGCGGGCACGTCAGATGGAGAGCGCAGAGGCGCAGCTCCAGCGAGAGATAGATCGTCGTATTAGGCACTTTGACTGCTACAATGACTACAAGAGCTACGATGAAATAGAGGAGATGAGGTCGGGGTCAATGCCAGAGGGCCAGAGAAGGCCCCCCACGGCATCTGGCGAGTCCATTTACTGCGCTTTAGAAGGGGAGGCTGCTCGTCGGCAGCAGCAGCAACGTCCAGTCGCAACTGAGCCGAAATCAGAGGTCGAGGAGGTTTTGGTGATCATAGAAGATGAGCCCGAGGATACCACGGGGCGTGAGAAGCAACCGCGTCATGAAGAGCGGTCTCATGCTTTTGCCCACGCCGGGCGTCCACTTGAGGGAAAAGATGCTAGGCTGGAGGCGGTACTGCGTCAAGAGGAACCCTTCAGTCGCCCCATATCGCGTCAGCACTACCACCAGCACTCCTCCGTGCGCGACCTTATTTACGGTGGGGCATCTGCGTCACCACGCCGTGACACGCCCAAAGAGCAGCAGAGCGTGCCTGACGCCTTCAAAAGCACGACGACCCCTGTTGTCGCTGCTGCTCCTGCTGCCAATATTGGCATTAAACCCATAGAACTGGATGACGCACAGATTAGGTTTAGCCGCAGGAGGTTCGACTATGGTGTGATGGAAGAGGATCATGTTGGGTCTTTGCTAAAGCAGCCCTGCTCACAGTAAACCCTCTCCTTTTGGGATTTCCACATATATATATATATATATTTATTTATTTATTTATTTATTATTTATTTATGTGTGTGTGTAGAGCTGGAGCTGTGTCATATGAGTGTAGATGGGAAGGTTGTATTAGTGAGCTGTGGAACTATAGAGCTGCGTTGAAACAATCGATGTTTGGTGAAGCTTTTTTTTCGTGTGTGTTTGTATGCGTGTATGTGTAGTGCAGTAGCGCGACCCGTAGTTGTAGGGCCTGGTTTCTGCCTCCCATAGATAGGTAGATACTCCTTGATGAGTGTGTGCCGATACACTTATTTTTGGCAACTTTTTGTGGTTGCTGTTGTTGTGCGTGTATCCCCTGCAAAAGAAAAAAAGCGCTTGAATATGTTGCTTCAACAAGAAAGAGGCCGAGGGAAGAGGGGGGGGGTATAAAAAATTGTTACAGCAGCAGTCTGCAAGGGAGGGCAGATGCATGGACAGAAAGCTGCGCTTCCTTCCTTGTTTTTTCCCTCTTACACTTTTGTGTGGCATTTGATTATCTCGCAAGAAAGTCTTGGCGGGAAATGTGGGCACTTGCTTCTCTTTCTTCCATCGGCATTTCATTATTTGGTTATCGTTATTTTTCTTCTTCTTTTTTTTGCCTTTTACAAGCGCATCGTGAAAAGTTGGATAGCGCATACACATATCTCTTCGTTGCTGTGTTTCACATATTCGGTACTCATACATTCACATAAAGGGAACTCCTTATCCTTCTATACATAATTACACACATATATATTCATCTTCTCCTCCGCAGAACCCAGTAGTGATTGTACTTATACTCCTTTTTAGAGAATGATCTTTAGGTCAACAAGGCGTATCAGAAGCTCCTCGGCAAGCAATCTCGGTGTTGGTGCAACCAGCAGCGGCGCCACCACTCCGCACAGTAGCTCTGTCGGCGCTACTCAAGGCAGCACTAGCAACTTCAATCACATGCGCTCGCGCTTGGACAGGCCCAACTCTGCTCCTTCAGCTGCTATTTCGAGCCCTAGTGACACCACAAACGTGGAGCAGCGTCTAAAGATTGTGAAGCGCAACCGTGCCAGCAAGCGCACACAAGGCAATGCCGACGAGTACGAAGAGAATCGCATGGGCTCTCCTGTGCCACTGCCTCCTTCTATGTCCCCCCCATGTGCTGCTTATCCAACCTTTAACTTAGAACGTCGCTCGAAACACGAGCAGCACGTGTTAGATGCGATGATTGGAGAGACTTTGGATGTTCTTTTGTTTCCGGGGGTCATATGAGGGGGCCTACATATGCACAGTCCTTTCGACCTTTTCTTTTTTTTATTGTGTGTGTGTGTGTGCTGCCTGAGGATTACAAAAGAAAGCAAATGAGTGCCTTCAACAATTTTATGTATACTGCGCGTCTTCCCCTTCTCTCTCTCTCTCACTGCGTGTTTGGGAAGTAAATCGTAGAGATAGTTGGGTAGAGAGAGAGATGGGGAGGGGGGGGGTGATGCTGTAGTTGAGACATACTTTAGATCTGTTGCCACTGCAGATGTAAAATATATACAATTCTTTGCTATTTTCAAACTCTTTTATGAAAGAAGAAGAAAGGATATTCACTTGTATTTTCTGTTGGTCTGGTGTCATTATATTTATTTCTATTTCTTTCTCTCTCTTTTTCTATTGTCACCTTTGAAATCTACTGAAATTGCAAATCTAGTGGTAATAGTATAGATAGTTGATACTCACTTCTACGTGCGCTTAGTCGTGGCATTCTTTTTTTTTTTTTTAACGGAGGCTGAGCGAAATTTTTTCCTGCTTTTTGGTCGCCGCTAAGTAATTTCTTTTCTTTCATTTACTCTTATAGTATATATATATACATAATTTTTTTGCTGTTGCTGGCCTCTTGTTATTCACAACGTGAATACGATAAGACGGAAAGTATCTACTTGCAATGCCGCAGAACGAGTACATTGAGCAAGCGCAAAAGCGCTACGGTAAGCGCCTGGACCATGTAGAGCGCACCCGCAAGCGCGAGGCTCGCAAGGCGCACACTGAGGCTAACTTCCTCAAGCATGCCCGCGGTATGAAGGCGAAGCTGGCGCACAAGGCTAGGTACGCTGAGAAGGCAGAAATTCGCAAGAAGATCCGCGAGCATGAGGAGAAACAGACAACTGAGCGCGTGAAGGAGAAGGGCCCCAAGAACGCCCTTCCTGGTTTCCTCATGGATCGTAGCGAGGCTGACCGCGCCAAGGTGCTTTCAAACTCTCTGAAGCAGAAGCGCAAGGAGAAGGCCGGCAAGTGGGCCGTACCTATTGAAAAGGTGAAGCCAGTGTCCGAAGATGAGATGCTCAAGGCGATGACTTCTGGTAAGCGCGGCAAGAAGTCATGGAAGCGTCTGGTCAACAAGGTCACATTTGTTGGTGAGACCTTCACCCGCCGTATGCCCAAGATGGAACGCTTCATCCGTCCCATGGCGCTGCGCTTCAAGAAGGCCCACGTTACGCACCCAGAGCTGAAGGCTACCTTCTACCTGCCCATCATTGCCGTGAAGAAGAACCCTCAGGGCAAGATGTACACCGGTCTTGGCGTCATCACCAAGGGTTCAGTGATTGAGGTGAATGTCTCTGAGCTAGGTCTAGTCACACCCTCTGGTAAGGTAGTGTGGGGAAAGTATGCTCAGGTAACGAATAATCCTGAAAACGATGGCTGCATCAACGCTGTGCTTCTTGTGTAAGCGAAGGGCTCAGAGCAAGTTTTAAAAAAAAAAAAGCTTGTTGTGTGGTTTTTTTTTTGGAGGGGGGTATGACGTGGTCTTTGGTACCGTACTTGTGTGTCGTTGGCGTTTGGCGTGTGAATAGGCGACTTGCTCGTTTGTTTGTTTGATTGGTACTGCAACTTGGTTAGTGTCCGAGGGATTGTCGGCGACGTTGTTTCACCGCTTATCTTTTTTCTCTGCTCTTCCTTCTTTGTTTATTTGTATGCAGTATGTGTGCGGTGTGCGTGTTCTTTATATTATTATTACTACCTTCGTAACTCGCGTAACTTAACATGGTTCTCAAGTAGATTTATCTTCTCACTTCTCCCTACTCTAGCTCCCAATATGCGTGCTTAACATTGGGAAAATCAAGGAGAAGGGATACTTGAACACAACTTGATATTTTTATGTTTAACTCGGAATAACCTCTCGTAAGAATTGTGTTTAAAGGCAAAAAAAGCAAGAAGAAAAACGTCATGCTCGGTATCATGTGTGCCAAAAAGCATATCTAACGTCTTGTCAGATATTGTTGTCGTTGTCGTTTTCAGTGGCATACTTTCTTTTTTTTTTCTTTTGCAGGGAGCCTCCTCAGTCAACGCTTATGACTACATACTGATGCATGCGCTGTGGCGTCTCTTTCATTTGCTTGCAAATATAGTTGTTGTAAAGCTCGATCACTTTTCCTTTGTCTCTTCTTATTGTCACTTATTTTTTTTTCTCGCTCCTCTACGTCGGCAGTTCCACTACAGGGAATTTAGTTAGCTGTATTCTCGATAAACATATTCATTTATACTTCCTTTACTGCAGAATAGGACTTCACATGTCTGAGAAGCACATTTCTACTCGTGTCGCCGCAGAGGCTCCAGAGAACACCTATGTCTCCTTTGAGTTCTTCCCTCCTCGCTCCGAGAAGGCTGAGCATGACTTGATGGTTGATAGCATGCCCTTCTTTGCGCATCAGTCACCCATGTTCCTAGACATGACATGGGGTGCTGGAGGTAGCACGAGCGGCAAGACAATGCAACTTTGCAAGGACATCCAGGCCGCTTACCCGGATATCTGCGTAAACATGCATATCACATGCACCAACATGCCCATGGGTCTCATCAAGGAGGGCCTCGACTTCGCCAAGGAAAACAATATCCACAACATTGTGGCCCTTCGTGGTGACCCACCCCGCGGTGAGGAGTTCAAGGCCAATCCTGACGGCTTCACCTGCGCACTCGACCTCGTTCGTTACATCCGCGCTACATACGGCGACTACTTCTGCATTACCGTTGCGGGCTACCCCGAGGGTCACCCTGGTAAGCTGGACGCCGACGGCAACATCTCCGCCGCCGACTACGCCGCCGAAATTGCGTACCTGAAGAAAAAGGTTGATGCTGGCGCAAGCCTCATCGTCACCCAGCTCTTCTACGATGCGAATTTGTTCATTCGCTTTGTGCAGGAGTGCCGTAATGCTGGCATTACAGTGCCGATACTGCCGGGCGTGTTGCCTGTCACCGGTTACGCCAGCCTCATGCGCATGGTTGAGCTGTGCAAGACATACATGCCCGATGATATGAAGGCTAAGGTGGAGGAGCTTAAGGAGAAGCCCGATGAGCTCAAAGCCTATGGCGTTGATCAGTGCGCACGCATGATTGAGGAGATCCGCGCTGCTAACATTGGTGTGAACCACTTTCATTTTTATACCATCAATGCCACGGAACAGACCTTTAATGTACTCAAGAAGATTGGTCAGTACAAGAAGTAAAGGGGCGCGGATGGGAAATGCGTACACACACAGCCCTCGCCTAAAGAAGGAGAGAAGAGACAGTGTAGAGAGGGAGAGCATCCTTTGTGGATGGAGGAGTAGCTACACACACGAATAAACAACGACCGAAAAAAAAAACTATACAAAAACAGAGTGTACTGGTATCAGTAAGTCTCCATATTTTTTTTTCCTCTCTCTTCTCTCTTTTTGTTTAAACTAGAAACACTCTGCGGTCTACGGTACGCTGGGGTTCTTTTTTATTGTCTCATGACGTTAAAAGTGCTTTTTTTTCTGTCCGTTTGTCATTTATACATACATACACACAGGATATCCAAAACAACTCATGACGTGCGTATCATTTTTATAGGTCTGGAGAGCAATCACTCATGTTTATTTTTCTTTTGGCGTAGGATTGCGTTCACTCCTAATCTGCATATGTCTTTTTGCTTCACACATACACAACCCTCGTTGGCTTCTTCTTCTTTTTTTATATATTCTCTCTCTCCTCTTCTTCTTCTCTTTCTTTCTCCACTATTGCTTTTCAGTAGTTTTTTTTTTTGCTTCCTCCCTATCTAAGATCTGTGTGACTAGACACAGTATACCACACTTCATTA
The DNA here is from genome assembly GCA_030849805.1 of Sergeia podlipaevii. NCBI lineage: Eukaryota > Euglenozoa > Kinetoplastea > Trypanosomatida > Trypanosomatidae > Sergeia > Sergeia podlipaevii. The sequence continues at coordinate 20,294 of JASANZ010002210.1, forward strand.
TACTACACGCCGCCAGGAGGGGCAAAGAGTAATTGTACTCACGTTTTGGTTCATACACACACACACATTGTGAAGCACTCTTGTGTGGAAGGCGTGGGCAGAAAGCCGACAATATAATCATTTACTATCATAACTTTAGTTGTTGGTTTTCACTTTTTTTTTTGTAGTTGTTCTTTCCTTTTCATCAAGAGGCCAAAGTGGACTACCAAAAAAATAGGGATTCATCTTTAACCTGTTTTACCACTTACAAAACTAGGAAGCATTATTTATTTTTCTGTAACTTTGTTTTTTTTTTTGTCTAGCTATACTCCTTTGGAAGCATATTCACGTATCAATTGCTTCCTCCTCTTCTCCCTTCTCACCCGCTTTTTTTTTTAAAAACTCGGCCTAATCATTATTATTATTATTATTGTTTTTTTGTTATTCTACCTGCTGTTGTTATACCTGAAAATATTACTCGGTATTTTGGGAGTTTTTTCTCTTTTTTTTTTGTATCTGTCCTCGTAGTCGGCTATTTCTACTGTTTTTTTTTTTAAGCTGCTATTTCAAATGGGAGCGGGAGTAGCGAAGGTCAGCATTGGGACTCCTCTCTTCCCCAATACTAAATGCGAGAGCCAAAAATCATGGGGTAGCCCCCACACTCCACGGAGTGAGCTTATGAGTGCGAGCGAGAGCAGACCGACATCTCGTCGCTCTAAGAGACTCTCGATTGCATTTCTTGGCAGGGCGGCGTCTATGCACGGCTCCTGCGCTGATGAGGATGCCCCGCAGCCTGCAGCAGCAGCTGCCGTGATGCGGTGTGCCCCCTTGCGCAATCACGAAATTCAGGGCCTCACCTTGTCAATCGAGCGGCCAGACACACATGCGAGCATGATGCCCATCATTGATGTTCCCATCATTGATGTTCCTCTGCTTTCTCCTACAGATGACGCCGGCAGCGAATTTGCGGCGGCTGTGAAGGCGCAAAATAGTACTCGTTTTGGCACTGACCCCACCAGTTCTACGCGTCGGGCCAGAGCAATGTCTCCCCCACTTCGCAGGGACTCCAACCGGTTCAACCTCAGTCACGGAGATGTTTTCCACAGCAGCTCTGGCCACCATCAAATGTTCTTTGGCTCTTCATGCACCAGCACTTCACGTGCACGGAAGGCATACGTGGGGGAAGAGGTGGAGCTTGGAAGCGACCAGAATCTGCTCGACGACTTTGCGCTCGCCTCAAGTCACACGTGTTATTACAATCAAAACTCTGCTCGTACGCTGCCCAATACGCGTGAAAACGATGGGTTGGACCGTAGCGCCGACAACAGCACCGTCATTACCAGGTCACCGTTGATGAAAATTAAAGTGCCTCCTTCAGAGACCCGAGTTCAGGCACTACCGAAAGGGCTTGAGATTATGGAGTTTATCTCTCTCCGCCGCTCTGGTCATCGCTGCTGCACCATGTGCCTCTCCGAGCTTCCCTATGCAGCCAATTTCTGCCCACAGTGTGGGACGAGCACCATTGCTCCTCCTGCGCCGCCTGAAAGTATGTTTGCAGCAGAAGATTCTGGGGATATGTTTGGCGCGTCATACGCGTGCAGTCCAGTGGGAGCCGCTGGCGCAGGTAGCTTCAACCCACCTTCGAGTGCACATAGTAGCCCTCTCGACCGCCCGTCAGAACCCAACAACATCAGCGTGTCCATACTGCCTGCGCAACCACCGCGTACACCGACACCTGCTGGAAAGCGTAAGGCGTACCGAAGGAGGGTGAAGGTGGATAAACGAGAAGAAGGTGTGCTAGGCACAGGGGCTAAGGGAATTGTGTATAGAGCCATGGACATCCGCAGTGGCCAGCAGCTAGCAGTGAAGCAACTTGTTCTCAACCACGCTGACGTGGATGAGCTACGCACGGTTCGGAGGGAGCTATGGCATCTTTCGCTGCTGCGGCACCCAAACATTGTGGAGTATCTGGGATGCCGTGTGGAACGCCCTCTCACGGATACCGCCCAGTTTTTCGAGGGCACTCCCCTTAGTACTATGGGAAAGCAGTCAATCGGTGGTGACATGGATTCGGTTTCGTCGAGCACAGAGGAGGATGATACGCTGCGGGTGCTTATTCTCATGGAGCGCATGGAATGTGGATCTCTCGAAGATCTTATGAAGAGAAGCTTTCCGAATGGGATGCCCGAGGAGGCGGCGCGTCAATACGTGAGCCAGCTGGTTGAAGCCCTCTCCTACGTACACGGATGTGGTATCACGCATCGGGACATTAAACCCGCGAACCTGCTGATGGCTTCGGACGGCACCGTCAAGATATCTGACTTTGGGTGTGCTTCAGTCGGCACAAATCGGAGTCTGGGCAGTGGAGAAGAAGATATTTTAGGAAGTATGGATGGGTCGAAGCAAGTCGCTGGAACCCCTGCTTACATGCCACCTGAAGCTTTGGAATGCATTGCAAACAAGGATCATGTTGACTGGACCTTTCATGGCAAGGCACAGGACGTATGGGCGGTCGGGTGTGTCACCCACAAGCTACTTACTGGCTGCACGCCGTGGCAAGAGGCAGAGGTTTCCAATCCGTTTGCGCTGCTTCTGTACATCCAAGGCAAAACTTTTTCTATTAGCGATAAATTGTCGTCTAATGCTCGTGACTTCTGTGAGCTATGCTTTGAAACAGACCCCGAAAGGCGAGTTGCAAACGCAGAGCGGTTGATTGATCACCCCTTCTTGGCTGGAACAGCTCTTGAATGAGCAGGTATTACAATGCTATCTACTTTTTTTTTCTTTTTTCTTTCGCTTGATTGAATGTTTATTATGATTGGTATTAAATTGCTTGATTTGAATATATATTCTTTGTCTATTTCTTTTTTTCTCCCTGCTCGTTGCGTGTGTGTGTATGCGTGTTGTTGTTGCTGCACCCTTTTTTTCGCTTTTCACGCCTTTGAATTCAGTATTGTGGTTAACAGCTTTTGTTTTCTGTATATATAAGATAAAAATGAACAGCATTGAGCGGGAGCGCGAAGCGGGACAGTAGCTCTTGCTATTCTGATCTTCTGCTTTATTGTTAGTAAGTGCTAGTAGTATTCTACTTCTTTATAGGCAGACACAGATGAGAGAGAAATAGAGAGAGAGAAAAAGAAAATTGGTTCACATCATATCTTTTTTTTTTTTAAAGCAATGGGTGCTCTTTGTCTTTCTTTTCTTGAATTGAGGGGGTATGTGCGTGCAAAAACATGTTTTCACGTGGTATGGGGTCATGAGAAAAGAACAATTGCAGAATGATGATTTTTTTTTTTAAGCATAATATATATACAGCGAGTCTCGTCAAGGGGTACTTGACAGGGAATGAAGTGTCTTTCATCAATATGTCCATATGTATTGTTGTTGTTCAGTGCTGACATTGTCGTATTTTTTTTTTTATTCGTTTGGTACCGCATTGCCGAATATACCTATTTGCTTTGTATTTACATATTTTTTTGATGGTTGGGATACGGCTCAGAAGCAGGGATTCTAGGTTCTTTTATGTTCGTACACTTATCATTTTCCCCCTGCTTTTTCTCTTTTCTTTAATGTTTGTAGTGTACTGCATCGCTTTCTTTTTCTTTATTTACTATTATTTACACCTCTTTGGCAGTGTGCGTGTATGACACGGATGTGTTAAGTGCTCCTTTATTTATTTGTTGAGCTGGGCGTTCTTTTAAATGGAAAATATTTTTCGTGGGTTTTTTTTTAGTGCTTTGAAAATATGTATTGTAGGTGTCATTACTAATGAGTTGTGTTGCTGTTGCAACTGTAACTTGTCTTGATTTGCTTTGCTTGTGTCAATGCATGTTAAACAATGGGGTTTGTTGTTGTTTTCAGTGCTATCGAAATCTTTTCTCTTTGCCCCTTTTATCAATTTTTTTTTCTCTCTTCCTTTTGTTTGGAATTGTGAGCATTTTTAAGATGGCTTTCTTTATGGAATCCCTTGCACTTTTTCTTTCATTTTTTATATTTCTTTCTCTCCATCCCTCCACCCCCACCCCACTCTCTCTCTCCCACAGCACACAACCTTCTTACCACCTTCTACTAGTATAACTTTGCAATTAAAACTGTTTTGCATCGTTCTTCCTTACATGTTTTTTATTATTTAGTGTGTGTGTATTTATGCTTTGTCATGAGTGTATTTGGGTCCCTATTGTATATTTTGAGATTAATTTATCTTTTGAGAGGGTGGGGGTTTTGAGCCGTATGTGGGCACAACGCTATGTTGACCATTTTGGTTCTGCCACGACTTTTCTTGTCGCTATATACAACTGCACTACTTGTCCTTTTACGAGCTTTGATAGTTGATGCCGCTTCTTGTGAAGATACGAATATACTGTTTATTATATATTTGTTATTTTACTTATATATTTATTTTTATATTTCGTTCGCTTTTTTTTGTGTTCACGCACACATATATATACACATGCACATGGATATACCGAGAGAGATACCATAAGTATTTATTTCTCTCCTGTTGTTGATCTTCTTTTTTTGTTTTGTTTTATTATCTGTACAATCCAGTAGTGTACAAGAATAGGATAGCTATGGCTTTTTTTTTTCTATATTTCCTTTTTTACATATCGCATCTGGAGTACAATATATATATATACATTTGCTGACTTAGTCTTCAGCCTATTTTTTTTTCTCTTTTTCCTCTTGTTTTATATATTTTGAAGCACTTTATTTTCTTTGTGGAAGCAAGCTATATATATATAGTCCTATATATATGTGTTGGAGTGTATTACATGGAGTTTACAGTGCCTTCAAATCGGTAGCCAGCAAAGTAAAAAAAAATTTCTTTGCTCTGCATTATTATGATTGTTCCAGTTTGCGTATTGACTGCTTGAGTCTACGTTGGTACTTCTTTTCATTCTCTCCTTACCTTTTATTTCTCATTCCCGTTGTTATTCATCTAAAATGCGAAACAAAAATAAAACCTTTAGCGCATAGATTCTTCTCCCTACCTCCCCAAACGCGACATATATCCCGACTGGAGGAATCAAAGAGAGCTGAAAGCAACAATAACAACAACCACACACACACACACACACACACCGCGCGTGGAAAGAAGGGAAACAACAAGGGGAAAAACTACACAACTATTTCGTGAGACAATGTCAACTTACAAGGAAAAGACTATCTATAACGCACTCCCAAAACTTCCTCACTTCAACTTTCCTGAGCTGCAGGAGCCTGTGAGCCACGGCCGCAAGCATTACTGCCAATGGAACGATGACGGTACACGCACGATACTATCAGATGGTCCGCGCGGCGCAAGTGGCGCTACCTTCGTCCCAGATGAAGCCGGCGTTGGGTGCGGTTGCGGTATCCCTGTGCGTGTGCTGCTCGTCCACTTTCCAGAGTGGAAAACGCTCGACGACAAGGTGCTACGCTTCTTTGGTTATTATGTAGAGGCGGTGGATGATAGCATGATTGAGGAGTGCCGCGTACGCAAGGTGAAGGTGTGCTACTTCCTTGGCAACGGCACTCTTTCCATCACGGAAACCCCAGCTGTTGTGAATAGCGGACTGCGCAAGGGAACGACTGTGTCACGCTATAAGGAGGACGGTGTAGACGTTTTCTCCTTCTGTGTGGGCGGCACCCTTGCCTGCCGTGGTATCACGTACCACCTAGTGGATTGTGACGCGGCCACAAGAGAATTTTTCGATGTGCTTGGGATGCCGCAACCAGACGCACTAGATTACCCTTTTGATACTTTTGAGAACCGTGCGCTGCGTCCGCCGCCGACGATGGATGAACACCATGTTGCGATGAGAAGGGCGGTCGAAATGCAGGCGGCCTCCCTTGCTGGAACACACACAAGTCTGTTGACGCCAGATGAACGCACCCGTGCCCGTGACTTCTTTGAGCATGACCGCGAAGTACTTCGCTTTTACGCCGTTTGGGACAAACGTGAGTTCCGCGTCAACTACTACATTGCCGACGGCACGATATCGGTCATGTTTGACTCCGCTGACAATGACGGACGCGACCGCAATGCAGTCTTTGCCCGCCGCGGCAAGGTCCCCAAGGACACACGCGCGGGCCTGTTATTACAGACTGAGACGCTGAACCGCCCTCTCGTCCCTGCACCGGCATTTATCACGATAGACGACCTCCGCACAGGTGAGACGGTAGATATCTTTGCACGGCCATTCTTCATCTATGACTGCGATCCTTACACGCGCGCTTACATGCAAGCCCGTGGGATCGATATGCCTGCGTGTGAGAAGCCCACCACTGAGAGCGACCTGTATAAGACCTCCCTTAAGCGGCCCCAGCTGGCGCACAGCACTAAAGGTCACGGAGGCCCTAGCGACGACACGCGGAAAAAGTTTGGAGCCTCCTCGATGGTATTCGATGACGACACACTGGAGAAGGACCCGCTCAAGATGACGCGGTTTAATCAGGACGTGTTCCGTTTTGGTGGACGCATGGCGTGTCCGGGTCCACAGGATGAGGGTCGCCGATTTCTCATTAGCTATTACCTTGCCGACGATACAGTTTCGGTGTATGAAATGCTGATTCACAACACCGGTCATCTCGGCGGCAAGATCTTTGCTCGACGCGCGGTACCTCAACTCAACTCACCGGACAAAATGATAGTCGGTTCTACGGTGCGTCTGGATAGCGTCGACTACGTACTAGAGGAGATGGATGAGCGCACACGCAAGTACCTAGCAGTAGGAATGCCAAATATGGAGGAGTCGTACTTCCGCTCAATAGACCTCATTGCCAAGGCGCAGCAGGGCGTGCTAAAGGAGTTCTCGCGCATCACCGATGCCTTCCGTCATTACGCATCTTCGAGCACGCAAGGACTCAGCCGTGCTAACGTGCGCGAGGTTCTCTTAGACGCCGGTGTACGTGCCACGGAGGAGGAGCTTGATCTTGTGATGAGTCGCGTAGACACCGATCACGACGGCTGGGTCTCGCTTTCAGACTTCACGGAGCACTTTATGAACCAGCAGTTCATCTCAGACTTTGTGCCTCGTGACCCAGCACGTGCCTCCCGTGGTCCAGGTGCCACAGTGATCCAGCGCGGGCCCATCCGCAGCGCGCAGGCCATCGCGCAACGCGACAACGCTGCTAAGTGCGCTGAGGAGGCTTTCCGCAAGTTCCTCCTGCTCACGGAGGCACGTCGTACGCTGCTCATCCGATCCTTTCGTGGGGCAGCGAATGAAGCGTACGATGGCGCGCTTGGCATGGAGGAGTTTTCCAACTGTATCTCGCAGCGATTGAGGTTGACGCTTTCCGATGATGACCTTGGAGCGCTGCTGTATAGATTCTTCTATGACGCTGGCCTGACTAACTGGATGTCGCGCCGACTGCCGATAAATGAAGTCGAAAGACTTCTTAAGATGTAATAGAGTGGGTATAGAGTGGGAAGGCAGAAAAGGCGAGGGATGAGCACACGTTGAGGGGGGCGAGTTTTGATGTATGTAAACGAGGACAAGGGCGTGGTGAGGGGGGAGGGGGGGGGGCGATTTTGTAAGAGGGGGTGAACAGAGGTGATGTCGAGGCAGGTTGCATATGACTAAAATAGGGAAGTCTACATACAATATGCGTGTCTTTCTTCGTTCAACAGCCCTCCACCTTTTTGCATGTGTGTACATAGAACGTATGTATCTTTCTTTTTTTTCTCTCCAGCAAATGCATCTCCATCTCATAGTATGAAGCTTTTGTTTGTTTGTCGCCACCGCTTAATGGCGTATGAGATTGGGTTACTGCTGGAGATGGCACAGAGTACTCGTCATCTTTTGATATCTCTCTGTCTATCTATAGTAGTTGTTTTGTAAGTCACTGTGAAAGTCAGCATCGCCCCACTGCCTTTTCTTTATTTATGTATTATTATTATTTCTTGCTTCCTTAGCAACGGCACACAAGTGAATGCGCCTGTTTGCAGCTGCCCCTTTCTCTGTTAGGTTCTTTTTTTTTCCTCTCTGTCTCTCATGTTTGCCTCTTTACGCTTCCCTTTCGATGGCTTCCTTTCTTGTTGTGGTGGTTGTTTTGATGTGGCACTCTGCAACTCTTTTGTAGCTACTTTAAACGACAGAACGAAAGAAAGAAAAAAAAAAACAGTTGACAGATAAATAAATAAATATATTTTAAAAGAAATATTTAAAGCATACACGTTTTATTTTGTTGAACCAAAGAGCGTTTACAGATACTATGTTTGGTTCTGCAACCCCCGCGGCGAAGACCGCCACTGACCTCAAGAATCTGACCGGGCTCAAGGAGGAGCGTGCCAAGGAGTGCTTTGGTGTCGGTGGAAACTACCCCGCTGCCCTCGCATCTTTTGTTCAGTCGTATTCTGAGATTCCCGACGCGTACTTTGATGACCGTTCTATCACAACAAAAAATGCCAAGCAGATTAACGAGGAGCTCCTTGTAATTTATAAGAAGGCACGCGAACTGAAGACAAAGTCTGGAAAGAGCGACAACGAGGTGTGGAAGATGTACGAGCAGGCTCCTGCAACCCCCAGCCCGTTTTCCTCTGCTATTGGAAACGCCCAAACAGAGACGAACTCCGCTTCTCCCTTTTCAAGTGTTCCTGTTGCCTTTGGTGCTGCCAAGCCCGCAGGGACGAACTCCGCTTCTCCCTTTTCAAGTGTTCCTGCTGCCTTTGGTGCTGCCAAGCCCGCAGGGACGAACTCCGCTTCTCCCTTTTCAAGTGTTCCTGCTGCCTTTGGTGCTGCCAAGCCCGCTTCTGCTTTCGCGAGCGCATTTAATACCGCGAATCCTGCGATAGTTTCTGCTGCTCCAGCTTCAACTGTGTCCTTTGGGTTTGGCACTGCACCAGTCACGACTGGCCCCGTCGCTGTCGCTGATTTTGGCGTGAAGGCAGTTGCGGTGAGGGACGAACCTCCCAAGAAGTCGGTCAAGTACCATGAGCCGACCCACTTCACAGGTCCCTACTTTTCAATGCCAGATTTCTGGGAGAAGGAGGTGGTCGAGAGAGCGCCACTGCTCAACCTAAACAAAGGATTTCTCGAGGCACACAGGGATGATCTTCGTACCCGTCTGGAGAAGTGGATGGGTCCTGTCTCCTTCAGCAGGGGCCCGGTCAAATACGTGGATATTGAAGACGAGGACGAGGAGGTGGTGCGAGTGATCATCAAGGATGCGGATCGCACCTTCTTTAGTCCCGTTCACCGCAGGAAGCTCGTTGAGTTTCTTAACGCGATGTACAACGAGTTTGGCACATATGGACAGGCGATGAGCTATCTCGCTGGTATTTGCATGTTAGTCCTCACTGAGGAGGAGACTGCTGCGGTGATTCGTCATGTAGCGAAGAACCACATCAAGCGGCACTGGGAAGCAGAGGCGGTAGGGTTCGCCACGAGCGCGTGGGTAGTGGAGTACTTTATGCAGCAGCACTTCCCTGACGTAGCGGCGCACTTGGACAGCTTCAATTTTTGGCCTGATACGTACTTGCAAAAAATTCTCACAGGCCTGTGCATCCACGTGCTCGACTTTGCTGATCTGTTTGATTTCCTTGACTCCTTCATGAAGGGTGGGTTCCCCTATCTTGTGCGCTTCTGTCTTGCCGTCGTTGAGCGTTTTCGCACCGACCTACTCAAAATTCAATCGTCAAACGAGGCGAACACTGTCTATGAAATTATGCGTCTTGACCACCGTACTGCCGACCACGAGGACATCCGTGCCATTCTTGCCCGTGCCAACACCATCGACCTTGGGGATGACGAAGCACGCATGGATATCATTCGCTCCGAGGTGTATGAGAAGAAAGTGGAGCCGCGACTGAAGCGTGCCCCCAAGACAGACACCTTTGAGCCTTGCCAACGTTGTAACGAAAAGCGTCCGAGTTGGTACTGCGATGAGCTTGGCGCCGTATGCGACGATTGCAGAAATGATACTCCTAACTTCACCTATGAGAAGTACTAGAGCCACCTTTCAGGTCTGCCGTTTATCATTTTTTCTTCTGCAGAGAGAGTGTGTGTGTGTGTGTGTGTGTGTGTGGTGGGAGACCCAGAACAACTATTTGTTAAGGAAATTGAAAAAGTGTGACGAATCATACATATAGATAATCACATCAGCAGCTAAGGGAAGATCCTCCAGAAATCGTTGTAAGGTAGCTAACTACAAGAGCGCCTCTGAGCGAACAAAAGTGCTCGCAAAGTAGCAGTAAACTGGAAAGAAGATAAAGGAAACCTTACAATTATTGATGGTGTGGCCCTATTTGGTGACTTTTCATAATTACTCTCTTCTCAGAAGAAAGGACTCATTGCTCGATCAATCTTTTCATTGTGCCAACTTATCTTTTTTTTTTCCCCTCTCTTCCATCACCGTACAGTCCCTTGTTCGGTATCTTTTGTTTTTCTTTTCCCCCTTTTTTATTTGAAAAAAAGAAGCGGAAGAGGGTAACTATTTTTTTAAAGGAAGTTTTGCTCATTATTGCGATTTAGCTTCAGGCATCAGTGTGAGTCCCCCCCCCCCTCCTCCCCATTCTCCCTCTCCCTCCCTCTACGGTCGAAGCAAAATGGAAAAAGAGGAGAAAATTACGCTGATAAATAATGTAGAACAAGAATCAGATGAGAGGCTGGAAGTAGGTGCAGAACCGCAGCGCAGCCGCCTCTCATCACTCTGGCAGGAATCTGACACGCTTCTTGGTGCCTTCGTAGCGCTTCCCATATCTGAGAAAGCTAAGCTGGCTGGCATTGTTATATGTGCATGTACGCTTTCCCAGGTCATCTCTTTGCTCACGTACTTGAATGCCAACTCCTATTTCAGCTTCGACGTGTTTCCCGCTGGATTGCTCACTCCACTTCAGGGCGTCGCGGTGACAATGTGCGCGCTGGCCATCTTGCTTTACATTTTGGCCACAGCGAATCTGATCACTGGTTTCGAGGCCGCCCAGCCGCAGATCCACGCGAGCGCCGAATTTTCCATCTACGTGCTGTTTATTTTTCTCTGCGATCGCACTTCCATAATTCCGCGTCGCGACAAGGACTTCAATCCCGACTTCTTTTGGTTTCTTATTCTCGCGCTCTTCGGGGCTGGGCTGTGCACGCTTACCAAGGCGAAGCCTCCACCACCCCCACTGACTCCGCAAGTAGCACCTGAGCCGGAGGATGCAACTTCAGTGCCTATTGTGATGCAAGAGGCAGATCCGCCGCGCACATTCCACGTGGCGCATCTCAACCGCAATCAGACAGAGGAATGGAAAGGGTGGATGCAGGTGATTTTCTTGTGGTATCACTACTTTGACAACAAGAAAATATACAACGCGATTCGTCTCTTCATTGCATCGTATGTTTGGATGACCGGATTTGGCAACTTCTCGTACTACTACATAAAGGAGGATTTCTCCTTCAGTCGCTTTTGCCAGATGCAGTGGCGTCTCAACTTCTTTGTTATATGTGTGTGTCTCATCATGCGCAACGAGTATATGCTGTACTACATCTGTCCATTACACACCCTCTTTACCGTCATGATCTTCTTTGTGCTCAAGTTCCGCCACGGTATGAATCGCACTAACCGCGGTGTTGCGATTAAATTCAGTGGCGTCTTTGTGCTTGCGTTGATTTTGTGGGATTTCTGGTTTTCCACGGCGCTTTTTAGCTATCTTTGGTATCCGCTCAAGTGGTTGGTGCGCTACGATGATCCCTACCGACCCACTCGCGATGTCATGTCCGAGTGGTTCTTTCGGTCTAAACTTGACCACCTCGTGTGGATCCTTGGTATGCTAAATGCGTATACGCATCCCAACGTGGATGCGTTTCTTGTTTCCCTTGATAACAAGCGCCCGTTGCATGGTCGCGCCATCAAAGTGTGCATTGTCTCCGCCACACTGCTCATTTTTTACCTGTATTACATTTTTGTTTTCAGTCGTAAGAAGAATGAGTACAACACGGTGCATCCGTTCACCTCGTTTGTGCCCATTTTGGCGTTTCTGGTGCTACGTAACATTTCCAAGCGGGCTCGCATGTATCACGTGCACCTTTTTGAGTTTCTCGGCAAGATTACCCTTGAGACGTACATTACGCAGTTCCACATCTGGATGGGGACAACAGGAATCAATGGATCGCCCAAGCAGCTGCTCAAGATACTGCCGGGTGACTTTCCCATGTGTGACTTTGTACTGGCATCTGTCGTCACAACGGCTGTGTCCTTTCGCTTATTTCACACAAGTAATGTCGTACGCACAGTCGTTATCCCCTCCAAGGCTAGCAACAGTGTCATTCTACAAAACATCGCGCTCGTTTTGGTATTTTGTGCGGCTATTTTTCTGTGGCACTGGCGCTTTATGTGGTATTTTTAAATAACAGGGACACAAAAGGGAAAGGTTTTTCCATAGCAGCGCCTCGTGGTTTCAAAGGCACTGCCGCAATAACTTAAAAAAGAAAACAAAAACATATGTTATTTTGCTTGCTGGTTGGGTGGTGCTGTTTGAAAATCCTCCGTCGGTGAGCGGCTTGATTGTAGGCATCTCCGATATAAACTCAACATTGGCGTGTCTCCATTTACTTCCTTTCTTTTCTTTTGGTAAGAGGCTGCAGGATAAATAGAGACGGGGTGGCGAGAGAGAGAGAGAGATCATTTTATTCGGCTTGTAGGAAATGTACTCTTTGGTGTATGCACGGCACAGGGTTCGCTTCTCATATTTGTTTATTCAGTTTCCTGTACTTCCTCTATTGCTTTGGATCTCCCCTTTTTCTCTCAGCAAAGATTTGTGAAGAAGAAAAAAGTTTACTACAACTTTTACAAATCCCTCAGGCCCCATCTCGACGGAGGCTCTTTGATACCACGTAGATAGAGAGGCTCGGAAGTTTCCATTTAATTCGTAAGATGACGCCTAAAATCGCCATAATATATATATATGTATATATTAAAGTCCCAAAGGGGCTTCTGAAAAAGCAATAATGGAGGCGTATCACAGGGGATTGTGTACGTTATATTCCTTTTCTCGTGTCTCATTTCCGCATTCGCTGTATGAAACAAAAAGGGAATGCAATAGAGGCAATTAACTAATTTTCTAAGTGGATCAGGACGCATGAGTGTGAGTGTATATATGCTTATCTAAATGTAATAAACGCACACCTACGATCGAGTCCCATTTTGTCTACAGAAAAAAAAAGGAACGCGAACAGGAAACAAAAAGATGATGAGCAATGAGGGATTGTTGCGCCGTTGTGCTTCCTGTCTGAATATCTGTGTGGTGCTATGTTTTCTTTTCATTAATTTTACTTTCCCTAATCTCCCTTTATCTATCCATCCTTCTACTTTTTGGTTTCTTCGCTTGCGTGTGTATGTGCTTGCTAGAAGTACTGCTCACTCGCTCACGTCTATCTTTCCCCCCCCCCTCAACAACAACATCAACAGCAACACAAGAAGACATGCTGCGAAACCGCGCTAATCTGGCGCGAGAGCAGAAGTCCATGTCGCACCCAAACGACCGCCGTGTGCGTCAACTCGAGAAGAAGCAGAAGCGCAACGACAAGGCGCTCAATAGCAAGGACAAACTCAAGGTAGAAAAAGCGCAGAAGGTGGTGCGCTTTTTTTGGTTCCGCGAGCAGTGTGTATCGCTGAGCTACACAACACAGCCCGTTTCAGAAGAGACGATACACACGCTCACTCAAATCCACATTGACCGCAACGTGGCGGAAATTGCAGAGCTCAAGAAGGTGCGCAACCCGGCAGTGGGTCGCATCAGGCAGTTGGAGGCGCTGCGAGAGATGGAGCTAGAGGCGTACCGCTCCTCCAAGGGCATTGAGGTGCCGAATCTTTTAGACGCCGACAACGTGGAGGTGCTGACAAAGATGTGGGATGGAGAGTCGGACACTGTCATGGTGGTCACGGGCATGCATCTGACTCTTGGGCGACGCAGTTTGGCGAGTGCAGGCGAGATCGCAGCGCTGCAGGAGCGGCTGAAGCCAATTGAAGAAATCCGGGAGCAATCCACCTCAATCCTGCCCAAGCGCGCTCTCCGCTTCCACGCCAAAGGCAAGGAAATCATGATTGCTGCCGCCACAGCAGCGGCTACGGCAAAGAAGGCGGCACGCAACACCTCCGTCAAGAAGATCGACACGTCTCTCAAGGCCACGCAACAGCGTATCAAAGACGCAGGCGTGAAGCAGCAGCAGGCGCGTCTCAAAGAGCGTCGTAACGCCGTGCTAGCCCTAAAACGCGAGTAAAATGTATAACCTAAACAAATTTAACATTTAAAAAAAATGTACTACCACTGTTTTGCGTATGGAGGCGAGCCACATGCTGCTGCACCACGATGCCCATACTGTCTGTCTACGTACACAACAAAAAAAAGATGCTTGCAACAAGAACAACAACAAAAAAAATCATTCCTTCTCGTTTCTTACTTACTCTTTTCAACGCACAGGAAAAAAAGGTTGGGCCACTGCGGGAATCGAACCCGCGACAACTCGCACCCAAAGCGAGTATCATGCCACTAGACCAAGTGGCCACAAAGCGGAGCCCTCTTGGTACTAGCGCACTATCTCTTTGGCACCTAAAGCGAAAAGTGATGAGAGTGGGGTTTGAACCCACGCCCTCGAAAGGATTGGAACCTTAATCCAACGTCTTAGACCACTCGACCATCTCACCTTGTCGCTCCACACAATTCCCCCGAGTTCACAGAGCACCGAAATGGAATTTCACAAGAGAAAATACGCAGTTCGGGACTTGAACCCGAGACCTTCGCCGTGTTAAAGCGACGTCATAACCACCTAGACCAACCGCGCATGCCGCACGTCACTATTTCGAGACAATACTGCGTGAAACTCGGTACTTTCCTTCCTTCCTCCTGCGCCGCTGAACCGCCCCCACTCAGCCGAACCATGCGCGCTGTTACGTCCGCGTGCCTCTCCTCTAAGCCAGCGCTCTGCCAGTATATTGAAGCGTTACCCATGCACTAAGTACATGAAGTAAGCACTTCGCAAGCAGTGTATACCAAAGGTCAAAAAGACTGATGCGGTTTAGGCCCCTCTTACAGGCGTTTTCCCCTAGCTTGTTTCTTCTCAAAGTTGTACATGGATTGAGTTTGGGCCTCCAAGACATGCAAAGGTCCCCTTTATTCCATGAACAAGCGATTGACCTGCAGTATTGCTAAAGATATTGTACTGTTCAACTTCTTGAGTATGCAAATAATGAAGAAAAGGTGGAGTTAGATGCGCTGAAATCCATATAGGACCGAGTGCATTCTACTGTGCTTTGGATAGCAACGTTCGGATCCTCTTTGATCAATCTTGTCGGTACCTTGTTTCAAAGAAGAACTTCAAGCACCTTTTTTGTTACCCTTTATAGCAGCATGACACGGAATGTTAAGATCAATAAATGGGTACGCCTCCAGAACACTCCCTCTGAGAAAAGAAAAGAAAAAATGAAACAAAAGTTACTGTAGACACACTAGAACTTGACTTGAGCTGCGCTCTCGTCCGCCAAAAGGACAGATAAGGAAGCCATTACTCTCCTGCATGACGTGCCAGGGTGAAAAATTTACAGAAGCACATCAATAATAGTTGCTACTGCCAAACGTGTTTGCTCAGCTGACAGGATATTTGCAATTAGCGCAGGGAAAGCGAAAAATTACCACTGGTTTCCCAGTTACACTGAGTGGGCTCAAGCGTCACACTTCCGGACCACAGCGCGGTATTCCACCTCAAGCGCTCTGTTTCTATCCAAGTGCAAGCGATTGCCCCCCCTGCAGCTCTGGTGGTGAAGTAGAGCCAGTTGGCAGCGTGGTTTAACAACAGACGCCGCTACGCCTTTCCTCAAGGTGTTATAGGCACATAACTCAGGTTACTGTACCTAACTGAGGCCCTCACTCTGGGTAAGAGCAGACGCGGGAAACTGCGTCAAAGGACTAGGTGTTCCTGAGCTTCTTGCTCGAACGAACTATCCGTTCGCGTCTAGTACCTCGCGATGAGGGAAGCACTATGAGGTAACTCTTTTTTCTTTACTTCACTGAGCTGCGCCAACGGCAAGTCAAGGTCATTCCTGTTGGTCGTCAAGGCTTTGCCATGGTTTCACACCCATGACTGGAGAGCGGCCACAGGGGATCCAGCGCCGGCTGGGTCGCCACGCATGCTAGAAATGGCAGTGTGGTGAACTTTATTCTCCACCCCGGGGGGTTTTAGTGGGTATGAACTTCGGTGTCTCTCCAATGGCTGAGTCCCACATAACCGATTGTAGCGGTAGGCGTAAATGCCTTTCCTCCCTTTCTAGCATGCGCCGGCGGCCCAGTTTCGATCCCCACCAAGGTCGGTGCTACTCGAAGAAAAAATTAAAAAAAAAGCGATTGCTTACCTTGACAAATGCAGGACTCTTCAACGTGGTGTCAAAGTCTAGTACCTTCTTCTGGAGGGAAGCTAAGAACTTCTTGGGTCGGTACCTTGCGTCTGAGTCCCACAGCACAGGTGAAATTGTCTACGCAAATGTATATCCTTCCTTTACTAGCTCGGAGTAGCACCTAAAAAGTATCTCCATTTGAAAAATGCGACTGATTATGAGTTTGAGCAACTGTTCATTGCATCTGCTAGCTACCAGTAAATGAGTTGCGAATTAGCATTGACACCAATTCGAGCTTGGAAAAAAAAAACGTACAACCATAAGCAACCGCCTAATGCCACCTTTTCCTTGTGAAGCGCATTCCATGTTAACAATTCTCACCAATTAGAGATCAAAGGCCAAGATTGTTTGTAGCTGCTTCAACTTAAACAGTGCTCTCTCAAAGGCTGAAAATTTGAAAAAAGTGATGAGAGTGGGGTTTGAACCCACGCCCTCGAAAGGATTGGAACCTTAATCCAACGTCTTAGACCACTCGACCATCTCACCTCTTAACTCTGCCATAAGGTACTGTCACAAAATACAAAAATCTCAAAACGGAAAATTAGGACCCACCCGGGTTTGAACCGGGGACCATTCGGACTGCAGCCGAATGCTCTACCACTGAGCTATGAATCCGATGAAACAAGCAAAGTGTGCAGAAATTTTAACACAAAGTTTAAAACAGTTTGACAACGGTTATCAAATCCAGGGTGCGCAGTTTGGGTCCTTGGTTGACATCACCGTTTCGACTTTTACTAAGCGGTGCAGTCGACTGCCATTAAAATTTTGCGACATCTTCTTCGGAAGATTTGTGGCATTTTTAACTACGAGTGCTTTGAATTTGCTATTCTTCTCATGCGCGGTTAGTCTAGGTGGTTATGACGTCGCTTTAACACGGCGAAGGTCTCGGGTTCAAGTCCCGAACTGCGTATTTTCTCTTGTGAAATTCCCTTTCGGTACTCTGTGAACTCGGGGGAATTGTGTGGAGCGACAAGGTGAGATGGTCGAGTGGTCTAAGACGTTGGATTAAGGTTCCAATCCTTTCGAGGGCGTGGGTTCAAACCCCACTCTCATCACTTTTTTTTTCACAGCGGTCCAGAGGATAAGTTTGAAAAGTACCTTTTCCCATTTTAGAGGCAGTTTACCAAAATGCAGTAAACTGGTGTTATTCAATGTGATTTTTGGATAACATGCTACAATTCTACTGTGTCCTTGACATCACGGATGTTTTTTTTTTCTTTGTATACACCTATTTCCAGGGCTGCTCTGGCGCGCAAGTCACCATTCCAAATACCTCCTTACAAGCAATCGCCTAGAACTCCAAATGCGCGAAAACGTGGAGACCAGTCCCTCAGTCGGAGGGCGGTGCGGGGCTCAGGCTAGATCGGATGCTCGATGTGGATCGATATCGCTTTCTGGGCTTCACCTCACCCTTTCCATCCATCCTTGTGTGCAAAGCCGAAGCGGGGAGGGAAGGGGAAACTATTAAGGGAGTGGGAGGGGATACAGTCTGCTCGGGAGCGGAGACAGCGGCAGCCTCTTCATTCTTCTCCGGAGAGACGATGAGGGCTGGAGCAGGTAGCTTGAAGACTTCGACCAAGTACATGGCAAGCTCCTGGATGTTGAAGAGTTTGTCTCGCTTTATCTCCTGTAGGTTGTACTTGTTTCGGATAGTTGCTAAAGCTGGGCAGCCGAGAAAGTGATTCAATTTTTCCACACAAACCTCGTGTGTCGGAACCATGGGTCTCTCTTTACCTTGTACTGGGCATCATTGTGGCATCTGTCTAGGTATAATGCGATGGAGGTATCATTGGCAAATGTCTTGCCGCATTGAGGGCAGAGGAGCCTAGTGGAAGGATTCTGAGCAGTAACACGCATATCCTTCTTCGCAGCAACCGTGTACTGTCGCACCTCGGGGTGCCTAGCGCGCATATGGAAGGCAAGGCCGGCTGTGGAGGTGTAGGGCCGTTTGCAGAAGCTGCACGAGTGCGGTGCGGGGTCATTCACGTTAGCGTCTGGTGTGCCAAAGTCTCCGACTTTATGCATCTTGTACACGTGCACGTGCATATTGCCTCTGTGCGCATACTCCTTCAGGCAGTACGGGCACTTGAATCGCTGTATCGTAACGGTCTTCGTCTTTGGCTTGCGGCGCGGTGGCAGCTCATTATCTGGTCTCTCAAAGAGTTCCTCACCTGGGTGATGCCGTCGTATGTGCTTATTGACCGCGGTAGTGCGAAAGTGTAGTTCACAGTAGAGGCACTTCATCTCCACGTCGTCTTGCTGTTCTTCCCGATTTCGACATGCCTTCATCCGTTGTTCTTCTGCTAGAGGAAGGAGCTTGTCTGGATGAACTGAGCGTGCGTGGCGGACCAGCCACAATGCATGGTATTGCTTCTCGCAGTATGGGCACTGATACTTGCCATTCACACGCACGCAGATGGGCCTCTTCTGAGGGGTGGGACATTCCGGGGGTGAAGGGCTCGCAGCGCCTCCAGCGTTGGGACACTTGTGCGCGTCAAAGTGACGCTGCACTGTGTATTCCTTACCACAATCCGCACATTGCAGAATCTGCCAGTGGGATCTGACAGCTGAGGCAACGACGTTCAAATGTAGAGCATTAGGTGGTGGTGGCGACATCTCAGTGTGATCGGTCAGCGTGTCTATCACCAACTTCTTTTTATCCACAGTCGTTTCCTGGTAGCCCTCAGTCATGTGAACAGCGTACGCCTCTCTCTCTACTATTTGGAACTGACAGTGCTGTCGGAGAATCATCTGGCAAATATGGATGGCTGCGACTGCCTTCCTCGATTCCGAGACAGCCTGAGTTGTCAGCGGCGTGTGCACAGCTGTGAGATGGGTGATCGCGCTCGAACGGTTGTACAACGCCTTGCGACATACTTGGCAGGAGAGTGGTTGCGCTGTTCTTTCTGCCATATACACTTATCTGTTAAACGGTGGAGGAGGAGGAGGGAGGAGGTTCTCTTCTTTGGCAGTGGATGCAGCTGATACCGCCTGTTCAGAAACACAGAACACCATTGACATGATGTGTCCTCTGATAGTCTCATCAGCCTGTTCAGCGAGCCATAGTGCGTTGGAATGCTGCAGAGAGATTGAGTCATCATTGCTTCCTCACATCTGGAAAACTGTTTATCCATGCAGATACTGAGCTAGTTTCNGTCAGTATCATCACATGCGACCGGAGGTGGGCACCGGAGTGGTGACTGATAATGTTTGTCGATTTCCTATGTAATAATAAAAAGGGAGGTGTAGAAGAAAGGACGTGCAGGTCAATCGAGCTTCCATGCTAGCGCATTAATGCCGCTCTGTCCCACACATCAGGGACTTCGCTCTCGTAGGAGATCTCAATAGATTTGTGGACGACTGCTCTCCGTGTCCCCGGGGGATGGCTGCCCTCATTCACCAGAGGCCGTGAGCTTTCAATGGACTCATGTGCGAAATCAGTAAAAATTGATTGGTTATATATATATATATATATATTTCTCATTGTTTAGGATTGGTTCCGTGTTTTTTTTTTTTGTTTCAGTACAGTTGCCTATGATTATATACATATATGTATTCATATGCCTTAGCGGTGGGCGGGCGGATGTTTTTTAAAAAAATATTCTCAATGTATGCCCTAAAAGTTCCTAGTTTGATATATTTCTTATCCCTGTGCGGTGTAAACACACAAAAAGGGGGGGAAGGTAGACGGTTTAGTAGGAGGTTCAGGGATAACAGATAATAATGACGTATAATAATAATATTAGGGTGACCGCTTTCCAGGTCTTCACGTACTCATATTTCTACAGCAACACCCAAGTAATAGCTCATTTCGTGTCGCGTCTCGACACGCTACAACCGTTAACGGTCGTGCTTCGTGTGTCTGGTTGCTGGTAGCTGTGTGTGTGTGTGTGTGTGCATATGATTCCTTTTGTTGTTTCATCTAGATTTATGTAGAGGGTATAAAGTCTATATTTATAAATACAGATGCGTTGAGTGAGATGTGGAGATTAAGGTGAAGGTGGAGAGGTGGGAAGCAGGAAGGATTGTATGATATAATCAGTGACGTTGAGAAGTGATAATAAAAAATGTGTTTAGGCATTTTCAGTAGTCATTACTGTTGCTGGGTATTTGCGTTCACGGCGAAATGCATTGTGTACAGTTGTGTAGACTGGGCTTTGTTCTGTGTGTAATGGCGTTGTGTAGACATCGGCGATGATAATATCTGAGTGAGTTTAATTAAAAGAAAATCTACGTATGTCTGTTGCGTATTTGTTATCTGGTTCATTTTCATCTATGGAGTTAGTTGTGATGATTGTGTGCATTAGTGAGTAATGGAGATATATATATACTTATGTATGTATGTACATATGTGTGTGTGTGTGTGTGTCTGTACGTTTCAGGTCCTGTGTCTGGCGTAGACACATAAGCACAAGAAAGATTTTGCTACTGCGTCGCCATCTCGAGGTGATCATAATATCATCTGAAACTATAATAGCGGCATTCGTATAAAGCAGAAAAAGGACAAAAAAAAATCACACACACAAAAAAAAAAAACGAGACTGTACGGCTCTCTGATTTATTGAATCCAATGCGCAATTGTTGGATACTCTACAAGACGTATGGTGTGACTGCTCTTGGCAAGCAGTGTTTTGTTTTGCCTCCGCGCCAAGTCGTGTAAAGTCTGCTGGGCCTCTGTCGCCGCTAACATCTCGCGCTCAATGGCCACTGCGTTGTGCCTCAAGTGTCCCACCACGTCACGAAACTTGGTATCACACAGTAACGCCCAACACGCAGCAGAAAGGTTGAGCTCTCGGCGCGCTATCATGGCGGCATAACGATCTACTGCCAAGACAAGCTCTGCGAGGCCTCCACCAAGCGCGTTGCAGTACTCAGGAAAGAAATCTGGACGCTTTTCCCGAAGACTTTCCGTATCTGCAGTGTCTGAAATGTTTTTGAGTGTATCGCCAGTATAAACTCGCTCGTAGTCAGCGCCACGTGTGGTAGCTTCCTCTATTGAATTCCGCCACTCCGTCCAGCAGCGGCTGGCGTACTCACTCGCCGCCTCCGCTTTCCTCTTAGGGGATGGAGCAGAGATGATGGCGGAGGCGGCCTGAGTGCGCTCAGCCTTTGCGACGTCAACAAGTAGCTGAAAGCAGATATCTGGCCAGTGCACAGAGGTCCATGACGGATGGCGAGAGGGAAGGCCAGCACGAATTGCTGTAACGTTGCCGATTGGTGTAGGCAGGAAAATGCCCAACGACGCGGAGTCAGACTGCTTAGAGCGGCTTTCAGTCAGTGATTTGCTCGGCAACAATTTTCGCACAACTGAGTCATCAATGACTGGACTGTTCGCACCGACACCGCACTCGGGGAGAAGCACAAAGGGTACCATATAATACACCGTTTCATCGGCCTTTAAGGTCTCCGCACGTGTTGCATGCCTGTCACCAAGTACAAGAACAGGACGCCATTGCCAAAGACAGCCATATTCCTCGCACACAGGAGATACTCGGAAGCCCTGCACTCGGCACGCTACGGCGCTCGGCCACACAGAGCTGTAAGGTGCCTTAGGCTCAGGTGGCCGTAAACCGAGCTGACATCTTGTACTGGTTCTGTGTGTGGGCACAGAAAGAAGAGGTGAGCTGTGATACCCAAGTGCATCCCAGACATGACAGTAGTGGATCCCTTTTTCAACTTCCTCGGCAGTTCCAATATCGCCTAAGTGGGGTTGCAGGGCGCTTTTCCTTCGTAAAGTGTTGCCCTGTGATGTGTCATGACCGAGGCTGTATCGACAGAATGCGCTCGCAGGTGCACAACGCACTGTGCTGAGGCGACGCATCACCAGCAACTTGGCAGCAAAGAGGTGAAAAGAGATATATCTGATTCACAAGCCCCGATGCGTCTTATAAAAAAAAAAGAGATCAGGGGAGTGTAATGTTATGTAGTCACTACGATCTTCTTCGTAAGAAAGAAAAGAGGGGGAGAGAATAATTTTTAGGAGCTAGAACAAAAATAACATGGGAACAAAAAAGAAAGTAACAATATACGACAAGCACATGAAGAATCGTTCAGCTGTGATTCAACCGCACACATGCATCATCATAGCACCCCACCGACCGCTTCTTCCGTAAAATAAAAAAAAATACAGTTTTCATCTCCAAGAAAGACAAATGTAAGTATATTGTTGCCACTGTGCTCTTTGAAGAACAACCCTCTCATTTAAAAAAAAAAATGCAGAAACAAAATCATGTACAATTAGAAAAAAAAAAAATGAGCTGCAGGTGGGAGTAAAAAAATAAGTTGAATACAGATAACTGTGTAGCAGAAAAAAAAAGGGAAAAAAGTAAAAGGGAACTGGAAGCGCAATGATTCGCCTTTTTGCTCATTGGGTAGGTGCGGTGATGCTGATGATGAACTAACTGCGGTGACCGCCAGGGAGTTCTCAAATGGCGGTAAAGGGTCCTCGCTGCTGTCAAGGCCATTTTGAGACCACTGTAATCGAACAGCAGTCGCCGTAGTAATTTCGTTCTCTGAGATGTCATGAATCGAGCCTTGTAGTGGGTTAAAATATGGGTTGGATGCGAGCTACAAGCCCGTCACGTTCGGTGGTACATCCCTTGAAGACAAAAGCAACAAAACGCATTCAATAGTGGCTTGTGACTGATGTGGCCCGTCATCTTTTGTTGTGACGCTGTCTCGTAAGCACTATTCATATGATGTGGTCGACGATGCTGCGAGGAGTCAGCACTAGTCAAAACGCGTGGATCCAGCGGGTTTACTTGAAAGCTCATTGCTACTGACGTGTGTTGCATTGTTCACAGATTGGGTATTTAAAAGAAATATGTGGCCCTTCAAGAAAAAAAAATAGCTGCCGACCAACGAAAATTAAAGAATCCACAAAAAGAAAAGAACGTCTAAATACATACTACATAATTTGAATTTACTGTGATTTGCTAAAGATGTGCAGGACACCAATACAACAACGCGAGAGTATCACGTTAATGGGAAGGAGGAACAAAAAAAAAATAGTGCTGATGCAGTCTTTCTTGCTGAAGAAACAAACAAGTTCGTACACGCACAAACACAGAAAGGGGGGGAGACACAGGCGTAGATGCAACGAGAAAGAGAAAATGTTAATGATAGTATAAATGCAATGAGTCTTTTTTTTTCTACTGAGCAACAAGCCTTCGATGATTCTATATATATATATATATATATACTCCTTTTATTTTTGTTGAGGTGTCTTGCAGTGAGAACAACTATCTCCTTTTGTTCGAGTTTTAATCTAAAAAGTGCTCAGTGGGTCCGATATCAACTGACTCAAAGCACAAAAAAAAAAAAAGAAATACGAGAGTTTCACTATGAATTAAATGTACTATCTTTTGATACTTCCTCAAAACTAATTTCCTTTGCTAGTTCTCGGATGAAAATATATCAAAAGAAAAAAAAAAACTTATACGCACTTGTGCGCTTTTCCCTCCCTAATGCACACAGCGACGCTTCCAACAATAAATACACGAAAAAAAAAGCAGAAAGAAAGAAGCCAAAGTATCAAAAATATGTTTTGTGATCATATATATATATATATTTTTTAAGGCATGCAGAATGAGAAGAAAACAAGAACAATGGGCGCCACTGCACAGCCGTGAGAAAAGACAACCGGAAGAAATTTGGATGATGTTCCTGGTGGTGATTATAACAGCCTCTACAAACACTTCAAAAGAGGAAATTGTTTGTTTGTATTTAAAGTGTACAACATAGTGTAAGAGTCACAAAAATTCACCCAAACAGGAGGAGAAGAAGCAGTTGCGTTACACAGTATAGCAGTTGTAAGTCACACCTCTATATAGAAAATAGAGATATCTAGACCACTGGATAAATAAATATATATGCTATGCAACTGGGCTCACGCGCCAACCAACACGCCCTCCATGCAAATGACCCACATGATTTCGCTCCTACATAATAGCATTATTACATTTTTTATTACTACTATTCGTTTAATTAATAAATGGGTACGACCCTTCCTTTCATCTTCGTTCTCACTCTTTCCGTGAGAGAGGGATGCAACGTGGCATACGCCTTCTATACGCATAGGTGTAAAGTCATTTCATAAATCGTCCCGCCACTCCAACGCAGATAAATAAAGAGATAAAAAAAGCATCAGTGTGAAAAAAAATAATAATAATAATAGCAGCACAAACAAGAAGAGTAACTTTACACCGCTGACATTGACATAACAGCCACAGTTGTACCCAATACGCCACCCCCAATCCCAAACACGAGCATAACACTCATGATCACCCACTCCTTCTTATCACAGAGAACAACGCCAGTCTGGTGGAGCCGTAGACGGTACAGCGCAGGCACTGTAAAGCACAGCGTGGAGCTGCACAACCCACCCAAGAAAGCGACGACAGTAACAATACCCGGCAGTACAAGTGCGCCAGCTAGGCATGTAGTGCTGAGTGTGATGCTCACGATAAGGTGGTCCCGCATTGGGATCGTCTCCACATCGTTGTGCTGCTTCTTACGATGCTGCAGAAACTGCAGCTCGCCCTCAGTCTGCGCGTCTGTCGCGTGGCCATCCTCATCAAGCTGACCTTCCAGCATCTCCTCGCGGTTAACGATGCGTGTGAAGTCTTTGCGCCTGGGCACGTGAGTAGCTGTGGATGCACTGCTATAGCCGTACCAGAGAATAAAAATAGAATCACGAATAGGGAACAGCAGAAGCACAAAGGCTAGATTAATAGGTACGGCGTATAGTACATAACCCACCGCGAACAGTTTGTCCACGTGCGGGTCGTAGTTGCTAATAATGTTATCTCGAACATCCCGCGGATTAGAGAGATAACCAAAGAGTCCAACCGCGCCGTGGATTCCTCCGGAAACAATGAGGCTCACAACGGCAACCTTCATCATCGTGCTACGACGCATGTCATCCAACCCCGCGTAGATTTGAAAAATCAGCGATTGGCAATCAAAGGAAAACATGATGATAGGCAGTGCCAAGAGTGGGTGACTCCCCCACCACCACAGTAAGCTCCCATCGGGGGAAGTGCCCACGTGAACAGGCTGAGTATCGGACCGTACGCGTGTACTTTCTGGGCCAGGCACGAAGTACCTAAACACAATCATACATGAAATAATTGTAGTAGCGGTAATTGCCAGAAATGAGCTAACATGCAGCGCGCCGAGCTTGGGGACGCAAGAAAGCGGAAGAATAAACACCCCCCAGAGCAACATTAAAATTCGCTTTGGAGTGGTAAGAAGTGGAAGATAGAGAGCCGCAACAGGCTGTAATGGCTCGAAGAGATCCGCGATCACCACGAGATAGCCAATCGCACTCCCCACGTTATACACGATCAGCATCCAGCGGACAACCTCCTCCGATTTACGCCCAAGTAGCTCACGTGTGAGTTCTTCATATGAATTCAATCCTAACTTGTTGATCGCCAAAACAATAAAGTCCACCGAATAGACGGTAAGAAAAGCTACGAAAAGAAGCAGCAGTGTAGCAGGGTAGATTCCAGCATCCGCGTATGCCGAAGGTAGCGTTAAAATACCCGCTCCCATCGTGGTCACTGCAAGGCTCAATGCCCCACCTAGCACACTACCGCTTTTTAAGCTCGGGAATGGCGCACAAGAAGGCATGAGCGGCTGCGTATAAATATATGTGAAAAGTGAAGAAATAAACAGCAAAACGTACAGTTTTAGTCAACGGAAAAAGAAAGAAAGGAAAAACACAACAATGCCAAAAACAACGATAAATGGGTGGAGCTCGCTGTGCGTTGCGCGCGATTGTCAGATGAAAGCTAACAAACAAAAAAAAGAAAAACAAAAAATTGGCGTACACACCAAGAAAAAAAAAAAGTGTCGCACCTCAACAGTGCTTATTAAATATTAGCTTTAAAAAAAGAAGGGAAATTATTGAAACTAAGCGAGATATGTAAAAAAAAAAACTAATAATAATAAGAGATTGATAAATGTGTCTTGTATATGCAGGTATATAAATCAGTGAAAGATCGCGCTTGATCACGTGATACTGCAGGTGGCGCGTCCCTCGGCTCTTGTCTTCCCTGTACGGATATGTTTGTGTTTGAAAGAGCTCGTAGCAAAGATTAGCTTGGAAAAGAAAAGGTTAGACGTTACAAATATATATATATTTAGAACCTGCTAATTTCAAAAACACAAAAAAAAAAAAAAAATACTGAGCTGTAATGTTTCACAAAACTGCCTCCCCCACAGCACGCGCTAACAGTATTCCGTCAAAGTAGAAAAAAAAAAAAAAGAGAGAAAAAGAGCCTGTGCTACTTTGGTAAATATACGCGCTCCCCTAATAATATGTAGCTAAGTTGTTCAACCCTTCTAGGCGTATGTTGCACCTAGGAAAAAGGGAGGGGAGAGTACTGCGTCGATTATTAAAAAAAAAAAAAAAAATGACGTACAGGAAACAAAAAGAAAAGAAGAAAAATCTATAAAGTGGGTGCTGGTGAAGCAATTGAATTAATATTTTTTTTTACTACAGTTTTCGCCCCGGCAGCAAAGATTTCTCTCCAGTAGGTGCCTGCTGCTTGTTACGTTTTTTTGTATATGTATGTATTGTTTTGAATCATTCAGGTCGAGAGATCCCACAAGTCTCAGTTCATATGAGCTTTGCCGTACCACCTCAGCAACAACAACAAAAAAAAGCACAGACACTCTGTCTCCACACATGCGCATACAGCATTGGCATCATGCAGGATGGCGGCCTAGTCCATTCGTAATGAAAGGAGAAGTAATAAAAGTAATACCTTTTCCCATCCACTATTTGTCTAGTAATCATAAGCAAACCCCTGCCTGTTGCTCCATATCACTATTGCCATAGAACGACGCGACGGTCCTCTCCCATAGAAACGAGGGGGTCACGAGGGCCCACACCCCATGAAGTCGCAAAGACATACGAGTCACGAGCGTGCCCGTTGTTGCTCAAGGTCGCCACAATCGTGTTGCCACCATGTGCTCTTTCTGTTTCCTCCTCCAAGGCCACCAGCATCACCTCACCACGTGGGTTGCCAAGTGCACAAACTTTGCTATCGGGACTCAACGCGAAACGTGTCATGTTGTTAGACACTACAATATCAGGCGTCATGATGCACCGAAGAGGAGTGGACATCATGCGACTGTCACGGACGGAGATCGCGTTGTCGCGGCCAACAGAGACACACAGCCGCCCGTCATTGGACACACGCACGCATGTTGCGCTACGCTGATGCGCCATCACCTCACACACCCGCGTGGCGGTTCTCCGGTCCCACACAACGACGGTACCGTTGAAGTGCGCAGAAAAAATCTGACCCCCGGCAACCATCACATCATTAGCGGTGCTAGTGCACATTAGCGTGCGCAACGCGCTCCGGGCCCGCACGTCCCACAGCCGTATAGTACTGTCCGCACTCGCAGTAAACGCGTGTTGAGCGGACGATGACAGGCATGCGGAGACTACCTTGTCGGTATGGCCAGCAAGCTCGATGGAGCGGAGTGTGTTGGTGTCCCACAGACGGGCAACGCGATCTGCGCAACCGCCAAGCAGAAAATGCGAAGTGGAGTAAAGAGAAAGAGCAAAGTTGCCAGAAGAAAAGTGTCGAGCGGACATGCCGGTGTTGACATCCCACACACGAATCATCTTGTCCGAGCCTGCAGTGAAGAGTAGCCTGTTGTTCTCAGCAATGCAGATGGACTGCAGTATAGCTCCGCCGTGTGGGTCCGTCAGCACACGCGCAGCAGCACTAGGATACACCTGGCCTTCCACAACATCAGTGCGAGAGCTGGTGAGGCAGATTTGCGGACTGTCTTCGCGCATGGTGCCAGTAGGAGCGGAGGCCTGCTGCTGCACCATGGGGTCACTGTGCTTGGCAGTAGAGGAGGCCTGCAGAAGCTGGCGCAGTCTCTCCACCTCGGCCTCTAGCGCCACCACGCGCTCCTGCATGTGGACGAGCTTCATACGGCTCTCCTTCAGCCCCAGCAAGTGACGGTCCGATTCGTTCGCCTTTGACTGCGCTAGCTCCAACCCGTCGCGCTGCGCGAGATACTCCTTCTTGATCAACTGCAGTTCACTGCTCTGTCGCGCAAGTTCGCCCTCGAGTGTAGCAGCGCGGGATTCTGCCACCTGCACACGCACGCGCCACTCTTGAACTTCCGCAACCCCCTTGTAGTACTCACTGTCCTTTACGAGATACTCTTGCAAGCGCTCCTGCAGCTCATCCTTGCGACGCTGCAGTTCCTCCTCGCGTGCAGTGCGCAGTTGAGAAGAGGCCGCGGCCGCTTCAAGTTGGCGCACACGCTCAATAAGCGCGGTGTTCTCGTCCTGCAGCCGCCTTCGCTCGCCCTCTGCCTTCTGCAAGAGAAGGGCACGCGCATAAAGAGAGGCATAGCTAGAAAACAATGTGGCGGACGGCCCAGTCTCCACTGCATTCCGCTCACGCACCTGCGCTTCAAGATCACGCCTCCATGCTGGGAGCTCCGCAGATAATGAAGAGAGAGTCATCAGTGACAACCAGTAAAATTGATGACTGTAGGAGAGATCAAAAAACAAAGGAACACGAGTTGACTTCAGAGAGAGAGAGTGTGTGTGTAGGTCAGAAATAGAAGAATTAAAGAAAAATAGAAACAGAGAAGATTCTCTCCTTCTCTCCTTACAAAGAGATGACTCTCTGTGTTGAAGCAACAGTAAAAGAAGTTACTGGAGATGCGCTACTCGCTACAACAATATAATGTCTCTAGACTTGTACTACAAATAGATAAAACAATTAAAGGAGAAAAAAAGATCAAAGTACAGATCAACGTGTGTGTGCGCATACATATATGCCGAAGCCAGCTTGACTTCAATGCCCTATTCCTGTTAAAAACAAAGATATTGCTGACGAAAAGATACTGAATTGACTCAAACTTTGATTATTATTTTTTAAAAACATTATTTGTTTGTTTATTCACTTCACGTCACATCTCATTTGTGTGTTTTCCCCTTCTCTTCCTCCAAGTGTACCCAACAAAAAAAAAGGGGGAAAGGTGAGGCATCACTTCTTCTTTGACTTCCACTTCGCCTTATTGGAGGCATTCTTTCCTGTTACCTTCCTCGCCGCCTTTCGCGCTTCTCGCAAGGACTGCACACCAGACAGTACCTTCTTTCTGCCTCCTGGCTTGTTTGGTGCATCCGCAGTGCCACCATCTGGACCAGTGTGCGGTGGTGGAGGTTGGGGTGGGGCATCCACGGCAAAATCAGCGAGAACTCCCTTGCCATTACTGTCATCTGGTGCAGCAGTAGCAACACTCAAAGAAACAGCAGCCGATGCGCTTGTGTTGCTGACTTGCGCCGTCGCAGCCCGCTTATTAAGAGCACCTCTGCCGCGGCTGCCTGGACCATTTGTTGGCTTCTGAAACGCTAAGGGTTGCGAGTACCTGCAAGGTGAGGTGGTGGACAGCTCGCCAAAAGCTTGTGTAATGCCACTTGGGCTACTGCCGCCAAGCTGTGGCAACAACTGAGGTTGTTGTATCACTGGGTGTTGAGGTTGCTGCTGTTGATGTTGGTGTTGGTGTTCAAAGCGCCTTTGCTTCCGTATTGGGGGATATGGCGGAGGCATATTCGCACTAGACACACTCATCGCCATGGTGGTGTCGTTCGTGCCGTACGCGTAACGCGGCTGTGTGCTTGCATGCCCCATACCCAGCGCCGTCCCTTCCCACTGCTGCTGCTGTGACTGCGGATACTCGTAGAACTGCACTGGTGGCTGTAGAGTTGGAAAGTGCTGCGACAGGACTGGCAGGGATAAATCGTGCTGAAGAACAGGATCACTGCCACTACGCCCTTGCTTGGCCAACTCCTCGTTGGAGAGGAACCATCGGTGCCTGTATATCTCTCCCCCATGCACGCTGTAGGCTCGTCTGCCACCGCCAAAGGGGCGTCCGCCCACTGGAGGTCGTCCCGAGCGTGACTGCAGTGAGACACGCATTTGCTGCTGCTGCTGTTGCTGGGACTGCTGTTGCCAATGACTTCTTGGGCGAGGGATAGGGACTGAGCCGTCTGGTAGCCACTGCTTGGGTAGGAATCGCGGACTATTCGAAGACACTTGGGGTTGACTCAGGGAAGAGCCCGCGTTGTCGCCGAGCACAGAGGGTGCTGCCTGGTACGACTGCGGAGAGTGTTTGTGCGGGCGATGTTGGCGTGATTGATAGTGGTGCTGGTTGACATACTGCTGGTGGTGGTGCTGTGGTGTCTTGGGTGGCGGTGCGATGAGTGGCTGCGAGCCGTTACTCACTGTTGATGGGAAATGCTGCATAGCAGCGGCATCACCATCCGCGTCATGCTTCGGAAAAGGTGGAGGTGGAAGTGGTGGAAATGCGGTAGGGCCGTGCGCGATGGTCTCGCCCAGAGCCAGTGGAGGCAGCTCTAGACTGCCAGGGGACGGGAGCGGTCGTGAGTCCGTAGATGTCACCACCTCTTCCTCATCGTCACCCTTTGTGCTGTGCGAGCGACGTGAGTCGGGAACACCATGGGCGATAGATAATCGCCGAGGGGCAGGCGCGAACAGTGGAAGGCCACCATGTGAACTCTCTCGACTGCTGTGAAACAACTCCCATTTGGTACTGTCCGGAGCGTGCAAAACAGCCACAGAGGCATTAGGTGAGTTGCCGTCGCTTCTGTCTGCACCACCTTCCTCCCTTGGGGAAGCAGGGAAAAGACTTGAAGTGGCTTGCCCGATAGAGCGCAACCAGCGGCGCACGGAGTCTGCACTCTGCTCGCCTGTGATGAAGGGGTGCCGCAGCAAGTCCGAGGCGTGTGGACGCAATGCAGGGTCCATCGTAAACATCGACTTGATGAAGTTCATAAAGACCGGAGAGGGTGTCACATTAGCGTCGCTACTGGTCATCACACTACCCACATCACTCACACTCGTAGGCGTGCTGGCGTTGCTCGCGTCGTTCCCATCCCCACTGTTGCGTTGCTGTTGCTGATGTTGTAGGTGACGCTGCTCGTTTTCCCGCATCTCTGCGGCAAGCGCGGACCTCTCCCGATATATATCCTCAAAAGACGGCCCTTCATCCACGTGGCAGCCTATGTGGTAGATGATCGTGAAAGGATCTCTCTGGTGCACCTCCCTCCACGGCAGCACTCCGCCTGTTGCCATCTCAAATACAATGCAGCCCAGTGCCCACACGTCAGAAGCGAAGGTGGACACTTGCGTGCGGATCAGCTCAGGGCTCATATAGAGTGGTGTTCCGCATAGTACGCCTTCGGCCTCCTCACTTGCAACGTTTCTGAGATCTCCAGGCGACAGCGCGCAGTCACACCACAAGTTGTTGGCCTCGCCAGCAAAAGTGGAGACAGGAATGCCATCTGACGCGTTTGGAGACGCAGAGGTGCTCCTCTGTCGACCGCTCTTAATATCCGCACTACGCCACAAGCGCTTGCACCGTGTACATCGCATCCCATCCGATCCCGCGTACTCGCGCAGAATATGGCTGGTGCCAAAGTCGGTCAGTTTGACAGTCCCCTTTTCAGAAACGAGCACGTTAGCGCTCTTGAGGTCACCGTGAACGACGTTGTTGCTTGCGAGATACTCAAGCCCCTCAAGGATCTGAATTGTGTAAATTCGAATCACGTTCTCCTGAAACGCGCCAAAACTCTTGATTAGCGACTGTAGCGTCCCTCCTGCAACGTACTCCATGAGGATGCAAATACCTTTGAGCTCGACGTATTGAAAACCGAGGCACTGTACAATGTGCTTGTGATGGAGCTTGGTCAGAATCGACAGCTCGCTGATGTGTGTCTTGGTAAGCCCGCGAAAAGAACTCTGCTGCTGCTGCTGCTGCGGAGAAAGAGTCGGCGTATCATCAGGCCCTAACGTGGCTGAGGCATCTGCTTCTTCATTTTGCTCCACCTCACAGCTGTGTGTCCCCGTAACGTAGGGCTCAGTGCTTGCGACAGTTGGTCGCTGCTGATCTGTGCTGCTCCTTGGGTCGCTGCAATGCCTGCTCTTCACTGCTGCCTGGCAATCCTCACTTACTGTCTCATCAGCATCAGCATCATCATGTTGTCCTCTCTCTGGCGAGACCTTGCTAAATGAATCACCATTGCTGACACTTGTGAGAGAGAAGGGGGTGTCATCGCGGCCCAATAACGTGTCATTGCCCGAGTACGCCCGAGTGTCTTGCCTCACTGGCGGACCTCCCCCAGACGGCTGCGGCACAGTCGACGATGAGGAAGTCCCATTCAGCACCTTGATTGCCACCATAACCCCAGAGAGAATGTCGATGCCAAGGTACACCTCCCCACTGGCACCGGCACCCACTCGGTGACCCCACTGAATCTCCCGCTTGGGCATCGCGAGTACGCTGGAGTCACTCGACGCCACAGAAACAGCATCCCGGTGCTTGGGGGGGACCAGAGCAATAAAATTGGTACGTATCACCTTCTCCAGGCGTGATCGCTGTTGGCTTGAAGACGCGGTCATCATCGAAGAAGGGACCCCAGGTGGCGTGGACACTAGCGTCAGTGGCGCCGCCATGGAGGTCGGCTCGTGCTTCTGAAGTGGCGGTGATTGAGTGTCCGAAGATGCAGGAGCGACAGAACTAGAAATTGCGGAACTAAACGCGGAAGCACCTGGTGACACCGCTCCCCCAGCAACAGTGGTGTCCATGAGTATTGACGAAGGTATCGATGCCACTGTCGCAGCAGACATCGGTGCGGTCAATATGCTTCTGGGAGGGGCCTGCGGGAGATAGAGATGAATAAGATAGTGCTCAAGATATCCACCACCAGCAGGAGCGTGAGCGTATACAGCGGGCGGGTCCGATTTGGTCGTATTATAATGAGTAGCTGTGGCACTCGGCAGCGCTGTGTAAGCGACGGTATCGTCAGGACGGTTCTGCTGCTTCGGCTTCGGTACAGTGGACTCGGCATCGTACAGGTGCTGGCGCAACTCACGCATCTCCTCGGCTGCCTCAGCTGTCCGGGAACGCTTTGTGGAGGGGAGACTAACTATGTCAATATAATCGCCGTTGTGTAGCTCGCAGCGGCACCCTTTACCAACAAGACGATCGTTCACAAACGTGCCGTTGCTGCTAAGATCCTCCAAGACAACGCGCGCCAGCCGGGTCAGCGGCCGACCGCGAGAAGTTGAGAGGCGAGCTTGCTGACTCACAGAACGCGGAGAAGAAGAAGGCGGTTCCAGCTGCAGCTGTGACGCAACGTCTGCAGTGTTTTTGATAGAAGGAGCAGCGGTTGGCTTGGATGAAGATGGCGGGTTAAGGTGCCCCGTGACGGGGTATGTGTTGAGGTGCCGGGATTGGGCAGTTGCGGAAGAAGACAACGGCGCGGGGGAAGGAGACTGCGTGGCTGCTGACACGTCCGCCTCCACCTCAAGTGTTATCCTAAACTGGACCTTGCTAACGCGCTCATCCCTCAGCACTATATTGCACGCGCTACTGCGGCCCACTGTGATCACGCGCTCCTTGTATGTCCAGCTGCGACTAATATGCTCTGACGCCAGAACACACCACTTCTCGTCTTCGTAGTTCCCAAGAACGTCTAGAATGTCTGCTGGCGCATCGCTAAATGTCTGCTGGGATGGTGAAGCACTGGGTTGGATAAGCTGAGTGGCAGGGGTGTTTAGGGGAGTAAACCGCGCCACCTGAGGAGCTGGCACCAAGGCCGGCATAGCAAGATATGCTTTCGCAGTGGATTCCATGAATACTGAAGCAAAGTAAAAAAAATAATTACGTGTTTTATTCCTAAATGGGAAAAAAAAGTTGGTGTGAAAGAAAAGAAAAATAATGAGGCTGGCACAAAATAGCGCTGCTGGTGTAAAAAGGAAGAAAGAAAAGTAAAAAAAAATAAAAAATTGTTGCGCCAAAAAAAAGGGAGAACAAAAAATAATAGCAATTACAATAAAGCCAAAAGCAAGCGCTAACAGATCTTAAAAAGAGCTCCTTTGCAAATTGAAAAAAAAAAAAAAGCCTTGTGTGTGTTTCTTCGTTTAGTATTATCGAGTGAAACTGACTGCGCAAAAAGAAAAAAGAAAAGATATTGTGATTTTACTTTATTCCTCTAAGTTAAATATCCTTTTTTTTTTTTGAAAAGGAGGATTTTAAAAGAAGAATACTAGTGACCCGTATACTTCGATGTATTTGGCTAGAGCAAATAAAAAATGCAAAGAAACAAAACTGTGATAAAATGGAGAGATGCTACTTGACGTACTTGCTGCGAGGGGGTCTTGTGTAAATAAATCTCAGCTGTGTACGCCCCACGCACAAGTACTCGTTCTCTTTTTCCGTTTTCCCCCTCTCGCCACAGCGCGCGACTTCCTTTAAAAAAAAAAAGCACTAAAACAAGGCGGGTATGAAAAGGAAAGAAAAGGAAAAAAAAGTATAAGAAAATAGGAAGAAGCAAATGATCATATAAGGTAATATTTATCATTTTAAGTACTCGTGAGGTTCTATTGAATCATTGCAGCCACTGCACATGAAATTCTGCTGCGATGCAACTGCATTAGCATTTCCCATTTTTTGATTTTTTTCTTTTTTTGTTCACCGAATCATCATGATTCGTTTTTTAAAAGAGAAAAGACCTCTTGTGACAGCAATCAAATCGTGTGCATATGCGCGAGTTACCCTCGTCTTGTGGTCGACTCTAAGCACGTCACACACAAACACCATCCACGAACTCCAATGGCAGTTCATCACCACCCCTCTCACCACTTGGCTAGTATGTGCTCATCCACCCTCGCTAATTCAAAAATCGAAAAAAAAAAAGAATAAGAATAAGAAAAAGCGAACAAGAACGAAACAGTGTGACCGTCTCTTCCTCTGTCTCTCTCTCTCTCTATTCCCAGTTAAAACTTGCGGAAAGGTTCGTACGCCGGTACTTGCGCAAAGTGAAGCTCCTCGTTGCACGCGTCAGCGTCCTCCACAAAAAGCGGGCCCATTCCGCGTCTCGCCCACTCGGCATGCCTAAACTCCTCATCCTTGCTGTACCGCTCGTGCAGTTCAGGGTCGTTGCTGAGATCAAAAATAAGCTGTTGACGCGCCAATGCTTTACGCTGCAAGGCCA
Organism: Sergeia podlipaevii; assembly: GCA_030849805.1. Taxonomy (NCBI): domain Eukaryota; phylum Euglenozoa; class Kinetoplastea; order Trypanosomatida; family Trypanosomatidae; genus Sergeia; species Sergeia podlipaevii. The sequence goes on from JASANZ010002210.1 coordinate 55,692, forward strand.
CATAAGCTTCCCACGTTTCGCCCTCGACGCCGGTGACGGGCGCCGCCTCGCGGATGGCACCGTGGCGCTCCTCGAGCTCTGCTTGACATGCCGTGGTGAGGTCCTCCATGTGATGAGTATCGACAAAAGGAAACGATTCGTCACGGTTGGTACCAAACTCAATCGTGTCTGTGGGGCGTCGCACGGAGGGATACTCCATCTGCTGTGACTTGAGCTGCGGCACGTCAAGCCCAAACCCTGGCTCATATCCGGCCACTGGAGGCGTCAAAGCTGGGCGTCGATAGCCACCAGGGGGCTGCTCCGTGTTGAGCAGAACCGCCTCTTCCAGGGCAGCAGAGAGGTGTAACTCTTGGACAGCTTCAAGAGCCTCAGACATGCGAGCACTAAGACGGCTAATGCGCTCTTCAAACATTTTCTCGTTCACCGCGAGATATCGGTCAAATGCAAGGGCAACGGTGCGCTCCTTGTCCACGTCGGACTGACGCTTGCGGCTATCATTCACATGATTCTTCTCGTAAATGTATTCCATAGCAGCTTGTGCCCACTTCTCATCTCCGCCAGTCTTTCCGGCACTCGCCATGTAGCCCGCAGCTGTTTGCTTCTTCTGCAGCAACACTCTTGTTGAGGCCCATGCCGAAGCTGAAAGTAACGACAGCAGCGGCATCTGACTGGAGCGTAGCATTGCCAAGAAGAAACAAATATGCTTGCTATCTAAAAAATGATGTAAAAGGAGTCAGAGAGACGATTATGTGAAGAACAAAAGCAAAGCGGAAGAACGCCTGTCAACTATGTGTGGGTGTGGGTGCTTTCCCCTCTCTCTCTCTCTCTTCCGTTTACGCACTTATCGTTCGTTATTCTTCGCGTTGCCCAGCTGAAGAGGCAGCAATAGCAATCCCCCTCGTGTCTCCCTCCACAGCACAACACACACCCTAAAATGAAGAGGTGCCTGCCTCTCTCTCTCTCTCTCTCTATATATATATATATAAACTAGGCCGTAAGAAATGTAAAGAGAAAGAAAGAGAGAGAGAAAGAAAGAAGGGCAGATATCACAGTGTCATATGCACAAAGGAAGGAGGAAAGCACATCTTACGCATACCTGAATAAACCAAACAATTTTGCGATGCATCTTATTCCTTGGCACCTCAAAATGCCTGTGCGCAATATAGATGAGGTACGTACGCAGGTATGCAGTTGTTAAAATAAGGGGGGGAGAGAAGAAAAAAACACACACAAAATGTAATAGAGAGAATATAAATGAATATTTTCGTTTAACGATCGTAACGGACCAACTCAAATATTAATAAAAAAAAAACATACCAGTACAACCACTTCAAAAGCGTATGTCCCACTCATGCGCCAAAACGCCGGCCTACCCATACACACAGCTACACATTCATCACTAGATTGTCAACTACAGAAGTTGACGACACCAAGCTCACCCTGCAAGTGTACTCCTCTCCAGAGGTATATATAAAGAGAGAGCAAAAAAAAAAAGAGGGGGCTGTGAATAGTAATAATAATAAACGATTGTTTCCGAACGATAAAAAAAATATCTCTCGCTTGTGGTTTTTCCTTTGTTTAATATATTGATATACTGACCAATCTCTCCGCTTTTCATTTTTAAGAGAAAGAAGGGTGGAGAAGAAATTGGCGCGCTCCATATAAAGAGTTTCCTTCACGTTCCGCCGTATCCTAACCAAACCAATAAGGGTTCTTTTTTTCTTTTTTTTTTCCCCCTTACTCCCATCCCCGTCAGCCTGTCTCGCGTATGCGCACGAAGCATTAATAAAAAAAAGAAGAGTAGTATGTATACGTCCATACATCATCACACAATGCAACAACATTGTCTCATTTGATTTCTCTATTATTAGTTCCCCCCCCCCCCTCCCCTCATCATTATTTGTTCGTGTTGTTTTTATTCGCTCCGCAATTTTTTTTCGTTTTTTGGTGTAGATGAATTCTTTTATAAATATCGTTCTCCCCTCCAAAAAAAAAAAAAAAAAACTCATCGTACGTAATCTTTATAATTGTAACCTCTCGAAAGAAAATTGCGGTGCTCATCGCTCACAAAAAAAAATAGCTGAGCCACAAGATTCAATCAATCAGCATACAAAAAGAGAAACAGACCAAAAAAAAAAAAAAAAGAAATGCAATCGTTGGGGCAATAGAGAAAAAGAAAAGAGGGGGTTTGACGTATTCGGCAGACGTAACTTGTAGTACACCATCATGTGTCTATGAGAAGTCCACCACGCAAAAAAAAAAAAACATATATGAATATATAGATATATAGAGATTGATTCGCCCATCGCAATACAGGCAGAAAAACAAAAACAAAAAGATTATATATTGAAGAAACAATATACAAGTTTGTATAGTCTTTGCTAGCGCCTTAGGGAACTTCAATGATATGTTTTAAAAAGGAAATATATAGAGAGAAAGGGAGACCAATCGTCCTATGAACAAAAAAAGTAGAACGACCTTGTCCTCTACTTTCGTCATCATTTCCCAGTCCTCTCTCTCTTTCCGGCACTTCACTTCTGGGGATACGTACCCTCATCCCCCTCGGCCTTCTGAATTGTCTGCTGCGCAGAGCGTCCCTCGCCGTCGGTCTCCACACTCGGAGAGACGCCACTGTTGCTAACGACGCTACCGCCAAGGTGGCTGCGCTGAGTGGGGTTCTCATTGTGGTACCGCACACTCTCCGCGTAGATGGCGCGCTTCACGTCCTGAATCGTCTTGTGTGCGTTCTCGTCAAAGTTAAACAGTCTGTACTGAACGTTGTCGTCGGCGTCGTCGTGGAGCTTAGCCAAGAAAGGGTGGCGCATAGCCTCCTGCACAGTAATGCGGCGGTTGGGGTTGAACACAAGCATGCGCTGAAGCAGGTCCAGGGCGTTGTCTGAGGCGTTGGGATACCTACGTCTCCAGTCTGGAGTAGGCCTCGGGGACTTCTTTTTGAGATACTTCTGCGCCATGGCGGAGCCAACCGCGTTGATATCTGCTTCGGAAGGAGTACCGATGACATCCACGATTTTATCTAGCTGGTTCACACGGTCCTTGCCGGGGAACAGCGGGCGTGACCCCAGAAGCTCACCAAGAATGCAGCCGATACCCCAGATGTCGATCTGTGCCGTGTAGCGCTTGTCCTCCATCACTAATTCGGGGGCACGGTACCAACGCATCGTCACATAGTCCGTCATGTACTCCCCCTGGTCGTTCTCTTCTTTGGCGAGACCAAAGTCACAGATCTTCAGGTCGCAATTCGTGTTGACTAGAATATTGGCAGGGGTGATGTCACGATGGATGACACCAGCACTGTGAATAATAGAAAGTGCACGCAGCGCCTGGTAGATGAAGAACTCGGTGTGCGCCTCTGTCAGCACTTGGCCGCTGCGGAGCACCTGCTTGAGGTCGGTTTCCATGATATCCATGACAATATAGAAGTGCTCAAACTTTTCAGGATCATGTGGGGTGAGAATGTTGCGAAGGCCAATAATGTTCTCATCATTGAAGTGGGCTAGTAGCTTGATTTCGCGGAGAATGCGCTTCGCAAGAATGACCTCCTCAAAGATTTCCTTGTTCACACGCTTAATCGCAACAAGACGGTTGTTGTCACGGGTATCACGAGCCCTGATCACCACGCCGTACGAGCCCGCACCAATAATACGTTCGAGAATATACCGGTCATCAAGGGAAGAGATCTCCACTTGAAGTTCACTCAATGACTTGGTCGCAGACATCCTTGCTTCAATGATCTTCTCAATAAAATATAAATATATATATATATATAGACGCTTTTTTTATGTGTGTACTACACTTTTCTCTTTTCGATATTTTTTTTTTTGCCCTTGGTGGGTGTATTCAGCTACCTTTATTCTCGCTCCTCTCACAATTGGTTGGAGATTTCACGCACAGCTTTATATCAAAGATAAGGAAGCTACTGCGCAAAATTTGAGTAAACGAGAACAAGAAAAAGACACAAGCGTGCAGTAGTTTTTTCTTTATATATTTTTTTCAATCTTTCTATGATCACCACAGTTTTTGAACGGAGGGAAAAAAATAGTTGGCCTGGATTGATAACTAGAAAACAATAACACCCTCAAATGTGTCGATACAAGCAGTAGCTACAGTGGAAAAATGCTTTCCAAAAAAAAAAAAAAAAATAGAGAAATAGATAAGTGAAGAGGTCAGCTAGGACGCTCGATCTAAGATGCTATGAAAGAATAATGGTATAACTAAAGGCAAAGAAGAAGGGAAAAGAAAAAAAAAGAGAAAAAATGCTTTGTACAGGTAAAAAGAGGCTCAAACGCTGTGCATTGGGACGGGGGAGAGGGGGGAAGAATAGCATAGCATGTCATATGTCATTCACAGGGTATCTTTGAATGATATGAACAAGTTACCAGGAGAGCAGTACCTCCGCGCTTGTTGTGTTTTGGTTGATAGAAAAATAGATAGATATATGAGGAAGTCCCTCATGTTCAGATTATCTGATGCGCGCATAGTCATTAAAAAAAAAAAAAATTGTATTTCTTAGTGATGATCATATCATCTCATACTGGCATGAGCAGCATATTCTATCTCTTTCGTCCTTTACTTCTTGTGTCGGTATGTCATGTGTCTGTTGTTGTTGTTATCCCCCTTCTAGTCTGACTCGCTTGAAGTATCCATTGGCGGCCTCCGCACGGTGCTCTGGCGCGCAGAAGGTGGCATGGTGGATGCAGGCTCCATTGGGCTGGCGCTACGGTGTGGTTTGGCTGGTGCGGACGCTGGGCTGCGCGTAGGAGACCCCGCGATCACATGGGAGCCACCAGTTGAAGGCGTACTCTGTACCGATTCCACACCAGTCATGGGAGTCGATTCTACTGTCTTGGGCTTACGTCCACGCTTCTTCCTCTCTGCCTCATCCTTGGGAGCAACTAGAGGCCGTGTGGCAGCGGCGGCAGGAAGCATATCACCGTAAAGACTTGAAAGCGGCTCGTTCTCACTGCTGGCACGTACCAGCTCATGCTTCGGGGAGCCACGCTCCTTCCTCGGCTTTGCAGCAGGCGAGTCTGCTGGGGTGGCAGCAGCAGCAGTTACCATGTTGCTAAACACCATGGAGAGGGGCTCATCGTCCTCGCTTGCTGGACCTGCGGTTAGTAACTGCGGCTGCGGCTGCGACTGCACGCGACTCTTCTTCGCCTTGGGTGCCTCCGCAGCAGGCACAGCGACAGGGATAGGAACAGCAGCAGCAGCAGAGACAGGCTTTTCTGAAGGCTTTGCAGTGCTGTCGTCTTCATGTGGGCGTTTGCGGTTATCCTTCTTCGCAACTTGCTGGTCAGGTTGCTGTTGCTGCTGTTCTGATGCCTTCGCTGCGTTCTGCTGGCGCCTCAGTTCCTTCAACTCGCGCTTGGACAGGCCAGCTGCGGGACTTGCACTAGACGCAGCCGCAGCAGCCTCGACAACGACAGAAGCACTAGTGGGGTTGCGTTTGGCACCGAGCAGCTGTTGCTGCTGCTGCTGACGACGCTCCGTAAGCACAATTACTGAGTACTTGCGGCCTGGTGCAACAACAATGTTACCGTCAGCATCACAAGGAAGCAAAACGTTTCCTGTCTGGATGTCACGAAGACCCACAGTGCCGCCCAGGCTACGGCCACCAAAAGCAAAGACTGGGTTGAAGGTGTTAAGCGTCTCCGATGGCAGCTGGACCACGAGGTCATCCACAAAAATAGTAGGCATGCTTTTCGAGTGTGTATCTGTTTCTTCTATTTCTTTTTTCCTTCTCCACAACTAAATCAACAAAGCAAAGGCTTTAGAAAAAGCAAATGCACAAATTGTTATGTTGGCGCTGACGTATCGCAGCTTTTTCTTCCTCTATGAAGTGCCTTCCTAGTGTCTGTGTGTGTATATATTTGTATGTGCGTACATGTACAGATAAAATTTAGGAAGCAGTTTTAGAAGAAAAAAAAATGTCCATAAAAGCAAAAGATGACGCCAGCAGCTGTATTTGTTTCTTTTTTTTTTAAGTACCTTTCTTTAATGTCTCGAGCATACTTTTTTCGAGAGATTTCTGACTAGGCTGCATCATGCAAGAGACATATGCACGTTTTCTGTAGTGCATGTAACAACTAAAGACACACACAAAAAAAGCAAATAGAAAGCCTACTGAAAGGCACTACACCATGGTACAAAGCACGACTGCACCTCACCGCCGCCTTTCACAAGCGTCACGCGAGATTGTGGGCCTTGCACACTCACACTAGTAGCACAAGCACGATCCTCTTCCTCCTCGCTATCGCTGCACTGCTCGCGCGTACCACCTGCGGATGATTGAGGCGGTATAACTGCCACTATCTGCGGAACGGAAGGCTCCACGAACAGTCGTGTAGCGGGGGCACTCCACCATAGCTCCTCTCCCAGCGGGCGTGGGGGAAAGCTGCTGCTCCGCAAAGACTCCCCAGCAACACCATCGCCGCTGCTACTAGTAGAACCCTGATTGCGCTGCCGCTGGGCAGCAGCGGAACTACTCCACGCCAAATGCGGCCTCGGTGCAAACCTGAGCAGCTCTGTGCTATGTTGATAAAATGCGCATCCATTGGACACAACCGTGGTCACAGTACGCGTACATCGACAGCCTGGCTGTGTAGCAGCGTCACCGCCCCCAGTCGACAGCGTCGTAAGGAGACGATGAAACTCGGCGGCAAACCAACGAGTTGCATGCGCGGAAGCACCCTCGGCAAGGGTGCTATGTTGCCACACCGAGGTGAGAGAGTCAACGACCACTAGCACATGTGTTCGGTGGCAGCGAACGTGCCCCACGCGTTCTCGTGCGGGGTTAGAGTCCTTTACAAGCCACGAGAGAAAAGCAAGGAGAGTATTTGGAGTATTTATGGGCACAATATGAACATGGGAATCACCATAACTACGTGCTGCCATGTCACTATTACCGAGTGCGCGTGCAGCCACTGCGCGCCATCCACCACTGCCTGCGTGGTCACCAAAGGCTTCCCCAGCTGACAAGCACTGATACACATCCCACTTTGTATGCAGCATTCCTCGCTCATCCCCCGCGCTCTCCTGCTGCTGATGTTGCTGTTGCTTTTGCTGCACTATACTCATTTTGCGTACAAAACTGCTGGCAATAGACTGAAGAAGGTAGCTCTTGCCAGCCATGGGAGGACCATAAAGTTCTGTGACAGTGCCCAGTTCTATCCCTCCGCCGCCGCTATCACCGACACCACTTCTGCATAGCAGTGCATCCACCGCTGACACTCCAGTTGAACAGACAGCACATGCAGCAAACGCCAATCGAACTGCCTCGTGTCCTCTATACAGGTGCCTTTGACTGAGCATGCGCGCTGTGCGATTCTCCACGTCGTCTTGAGAAAGCCTTTCCCAGGAAGGTGCAGGCATCACCTTAGAACCACTCTCTCATATAAATAAATAAAAGGAAATTAGCTTTTGAAAACTCGCAAGTGAAGAGAAAGAGAGAACTTTTCCGATTTCCTACTCAGCTCACCTATCACTGTCAGAAAAACGTGCTGATGTCGATGTGAATAAAAAATCGCCTTGGTATACAACACTGTCTTCAAAGGAAAAAAAAAGGAAGGAAAGAAAATGATAACATAACAGAAGTTGGTGGCACAACGTGATGTACTGAGAGTTCTCACAGAAAGGGGAAGAAAAGAAAAGAAAAGAAAAAAGAAGAACGCCAAAGAGAGTGGAAAAATTATCTCTTCCTTCTCTGTTGTCAAATAGAGTACGATCTCCAATAATACTACAATTCCTTTTGTCGTCTTGTTGCTTTTTGCTAATAGTAGTGATGTCGCATTGCGCGCTTGCACATCGCGCAGAATGAGTGATTACATTGTCACTGAATCGCATACAGGACGTCGATAGTCCCATGCCCATATGCCACAACGGGCAACCAAAAACAGGCATAGCGACGGCAAAGGCCACGCATGGTACTTGGATTGCCAATCTAGTTGAGAAAAGAGACCGCCCAAGAGAACAGCGCCTGCCAAAACACCAGACCTGTATAAAATGCCTACTTTTCTTTCCGAGCAAAAACGCTCGTCCTTTTCAAAGGAAGAAGAAATCCCGTCGCATAGTGAACCCTCGCGTCTCAAGGACGTGCAAAGACACTCACACCACGTGTGGAAGGAGCACGGCCACAACGCCCCTACTAGCATGGCAAAGAGAGCGGTCAGCGGTAATCTTTCTGTAGCAGGGGCACCTACAAGAATGAATATTACAGCAAAGCACACAGAGGAACTTACCAGACGTGAAAACTCAGCATGTATGCTTGATAAAGCGCTTCTTTTGAACATAAAGAAGCCTCTAAATATGTTTTGAACGCTAAAAATGTCAGTGTAAAAATGGCGCAAAAAGTATATCCGTTCTGTCATTATGGTACTCAAAACAAACAAAGAAAAAAAAGAAGTAGACGAAAAGACCAAAATTAGTAGCTGTTGCTTTCATATAAGAAACAAAAACAAAAGTATCTCTCCACATTTGGGAGGCAAGACGTGCATGCGCGTTAACACCAGTAAAGGCTACAAAAACGGAAATGGAGTACTTGAGCAAGTGCAAAGGGGAAAGATAAACGTGGTGGTATAATATGATACTGTCATTTGAAAAGAAAAACGGCTGCACCAATGTATAGCAGCGCCAACTTTACCACGCACACACACACACACACACACACACTATATATATATATACGTTGAAACTAAGCATTTAGTATTTTCTTTCCAAAAAAAAAAAAAGGAAAAATGAGAAAGATCGGTTTTCCATTGACGTCCACTGTTGATATGCAAAAAGATAGAGGCAGGTGCTAGAAACAAAAATTGCAAATATATATATATATATATCTATATAAATGTGTAGCAGCGGTGGTCTTCACTATCAACGATCAGTCGCAATCAACCATGCGCGTGCCCACCACAGCGATTCAACCATTGCCTGGGCAATCAGCACACGGCGCTGTAGCACCTCTTCGAGTTGCATAGCAGCCAAAGAGCTTGGAGCACATCGCAGAACCTCTGCAACGCTACCGAGCCACGCGTCACCGCCATTCTGCGGTGACACGGGTGACTGTGGAGTATAAGAAGAGGAAACAGGTGGTTGCACCTCGCTATGAGGATGACGCCGTGGAACATCCTCGTCAGTGTCGAAGGAAGACCGGATCGAGACCACACGCAGCCGTCGCCGCACTGGCGATGATGTTGAGTCCGCAAATCCGGCCTTGAATCGCTCACTGCTGGTAAGCCCTGGCGTTTGCTCGGCAGCGTCGTGCGACTCAGCAGTCCTCTGGTGCCGGCTCACTTGCGCCAGCAGTGCCGCCGACCTCAGCGCCACGCGCCGATTGTGCCGCAGACGGCGTGCTCCCACACTCTCCGTTGTCGTGAGCAAAGAACGACCGATGCGCTCCTCACGCAAGCACAACTCAAGTGACAGACGCAGTCGGGAAGCTGCCTCCTCCAACTGGACGCGCTGCATACCACGTAGCTTCCCGCTTGCAGCAGCCTCTCGCGTCAGCCGAAGTCGTCTGGAGCATTCGAGGCCAAAAGCGACGTGCAGTCCAAGTGCGCACTCTGACAAAAGCAGCGCAGCGCGGCGCTGGCACTCCGCCTCAACAGCAGGGCGAGCGCGATGCAGATAAAACGTAGAGAGTGAAAGAAGATGGCCCATCCGTGTCCGTGCCCCGCACCCGCGCAAGACGCGCTGAAGCAGCAACGCGGCTCCACCAACCTGCTGCCCCCACACCGCATCCACCGCCTTTACAAGCGCACCGCTCATGTACAGCCCAGCTCCGGCACTGCCAGCATTCTCGCCGGTGCCAACTATTGAAGGTAGCACACGCGGCGCGTAGCAGCTGCGCTGCCGCATCCAAAAGTGAACTGCACTGAAGCGATACCGATGCGCCAGCCGCAGCCGTGACATTGCCGCACACGCCACGCAGGCAAGTAGATTGGCAGCGTGAGCCCGGCGAGCTTGCCGCGCGGTCCGGCGGCGGTACATCAAAGCCTCAAAACCAGCCCGCATGGCGACCACCTCCATGTGCGCTATCTTCGCCTCCACATCGCGCAACGTCGCCTTGGCGTCCGTGCGATACTCATGCAACTGCGAAAGCGCCCCCGTATCGTCACCAAAGCCACCCGCAGCCGTTGCTGCCGCCTCAAGTGCTCCTATGCTCCGCTTGAGGAGAGCGTGTGCGGCTTGATACTGGCGGCGATAAAAGAGGAGCTGCGCCTTGTTGTTAAGAGCCGCGGCAAGGTCCAGCACGGGAACATCGTCTTCCTCTCCATCATCCCCAGCGGCCGCGCCTGCTGCTATAGTTGTCGTTGTCGTTGTCACCGATAGCGGCGCAGTGGCTTCAAGAATGATTTCATCGAGAATTGACGTCGCGTTCCGTGTAAGGGTGCGGATGGTTAGCATGTTCTGTACCTCTTTCTCTGAAAGGACATCAAGGAACACCTTGATGCATGTGGGGTGCTGCTGAGACACGTCAGCGGAGGGTCGGTGCGCCGACGGCTGTGTGGCGGCGCTCACAGCGTCTGTGCTCACAGTGTTGCCGCTGGTACTGACATTGTGGGTCTGGTGACTGCTGGTACTGCGAGTACGACGATCACTGAGAAACTTCGCATGTGTGCAGTACAGCGCTGCCAAGTTAATCCGTACTGAGCGCAGCGTCGCGAATAAATCTCTTCTGCCTCGTGCTATCAATTGACCTACCACCGCAGCCGCGTGCAGAAACTCCGCCTCAGCATGCTTAAATGCACGCGCGCTGTGCCGCAGTAGTAGTCCGTTTCCACTTGACACCACAGCTACCTCAACACTGCGCTCTCCATAGCACGCTGCCGCCAGGTCCCGCCTCAGCGAGCAGTACGTGACCGCGCGCAGCAGAGCCTCGCGTGGGGTGCGACCCGCACTAGACGCCAACTGATGGCGCGCTGCCAACATCAGCAAGCTGCTATACAGATCGGCGCAGTGAATAGGATGTAATTCAAATTGGCCGTGCCACCCACGCACAGCAGTGCTGCCAGCCGGATAAAGGCGTTGTGTTGAAGGTGAGCCGTCAGCATCATCACCTGGCAGCACGGATGCAATCGTGGCTGTGTTAGGCATTAAGGACGCCCCTCGCCTGCCGACGCAGATGCGGCGAATGCTGCCAGCCCACATATCCAGTTCTGCTAGCGCCGCATCAAGGGCACGCGCAATGCGTGGGGCAGCAAAGTAGGTTGCAATTCGCGCAAGCATCTCCACCTTCAACCGCATCGCAAACCCAAACGCGGTGCTGCCCTCCCACAGAGCCTCTGCAAGCTCCGAGAACTGCCAGAACGCTGCAAGTGCCTCGGCAACATCAATGCGGGAGTTAAGCCAGCACACACGCGCGCTCACCGCCACCACAAACGCAGACACAGAGCGCACATATCATCGGTGGCGTTACCAAGGGGCACTGTTCGAACAATTTCCGAGGCCTTCTGCTGCGCCGCCACAGCATTGGCGCTAGTAGCATGCCCTTGCATTCCTCTCTCTGCAGCCCCGGCGCCGCCTCCTTCGCCCCCGTCCCTTCGTAAGAAGTGATAATCCTCGGCTGTGCACCATCCTCGGCAGGCAACACGCAGGTCAGCGGCGTGCAACTGAATAAACTTTCCAAGGCGCATCTCGTGTATGCTGCGCTCAGCGTAGGGACCAAAACCGTCAGTGTAAGAAGAAGTAACAACACGCGCACCAATAGCGTCCTGCTCATCCGCGTACTCGAGTATCTTCTCGCGCGAGCCGACACGCAGAGCAAGCGGAACCTGAATAGACACTTTCCACGCTCGCGAACGCAGAGGCGAGTGAGTCAGTGCAGCGGCATCGCCAGGAAAAACCAGCTGATGGAACCACTGAGCGTAATTACACTCTCGCGAGACGTCCACCTCCTCTCCCACGATGACTAGAGGAATGGTCAGCATCTCCTGTAGACACTGCAGAGTCCACCCGGCTAGCATCGTGCGGTCAGCAAAGTGCACATTAATGCCCTCTTCATCGCCCAAGTGATTTTTCGTCCGTGACGTCACACCTCGCGCTCCGAGCGTCATGGATCGACGACCACGTTGCACTACGTGCGGTTGTCGCTTTAGCAAGAGAGCCTCGTTCGCTCGCTCATCACCGACATATTGGCGCGCGTAGTACAAATCGTTCACGATGACCTCCAGTTCCTTGAGAGCGTCTAAGCGAAAATGTACATCGTACAACGCAAGATTGAACTGCGGGTATGTGGCATCGCTGCCGACCGCAGGCTCAGCAAGGTGCATCACGCCTCCCTTGGTAGGAGATGCAGCGGCGGTGGAGTGGCTAAGAGCGCCAGAAGAGCTAGGAAACACGCCCGAGGCACCACTTGCGTTATTCGTGTTTGCAAGCGGAGCGGTAGTTGGAGAAGCAGCGCCGATATTGCTATCCGCAACAGAACCCATGAAGAATGTAGCCCTCAGAATGTCTCGCAGTTTCTTCAAGTACGGCGCCGCAAGCTGAATAGCGTGCTCGCCAGAAGAAGAGATTGCAGTGTCGCTTACTGTCCCAGGCATTTTGAGCGCATCACGGTAAAGAGCAAGCCTTCCTCTCCATTGGTCATCCTGAGGGATATTCCGCCACTCACGTTGTACCAGTCGTTTGATTGAACGTGCCAGCAGCTCTCCCACCACGCCCTTCATACAACGCAGACAACGCTTCAAGCGCTCATTTAAGTTGGGCAAGATAACTACCTTGCGACTGTCAATGGAAAGTTTCAGTTGCTTCTCCTCCGACCTCAACAAATCAAGTATCGCGTAAATATATGACCCGTACCGAACACCATGCTGGTGGCACAGGGTGGACACGAGAATGACTTCTTTCGTATTCGTGCTGCCACTCAGCAGCTGATTCACAATATGACGAAGCTTCGATTGAAGAATCAATCTATTTGGCCCACTATCACGCAGCACGCATCCATCTATTGATTCATACATCTCTCTACGAGGAACACGTGCTGCCATGAAAGAACATCGTGAGTACCACTGAAAAAAACAAAGTGCCCTCGCATCCACAAAGTACCACCGTGCATCTGAACCTACAGAAGCAACCAAAGGCATTTTTCGTTCTCCTTCGTTCATAAGGGTGTTATTGTAAAACCTTGCTTCGTCAAGTCGGCCTAGGTCGGACTGCTTCAGCGACTTCAGCAGCCGAAGTGAAGCACACAAGCCATTAAACGAATGCCATGCAATGTAAACCTGATCCCAGTTCTCCCATTGGCTTTTGAGCGGCGCAACTGAAAGACAGAGTACAGGGATGCCAAACACCTCCATCCCAATTGCCAAAGGAGTGTAGAAAACAGAGAGGGGAGCGTTGATCACCATGTGCAGCGCATCTACATAATTCCGCACCTCCTTCGACGAATTCCACTTCAGCAGGCACATTCCATATCTTTGGTCATAAATGCATCGTGAGGACGCTTCAGAAGGATTTAGCACCCAGGAGATTACACTTTCAGCAACGTCCTCGGTGAGTTGGTCAATGAACGCGTTCCATTGTTTATAGCACCGTTCATTATAATACTCAAATCCCCACGTGTTACGGATAATAGCAAACGATGAGGGCAATCTGCTGGAACTTGGCGATGCCGAGTGCTCCGTAGGAAGTCTGCCAATGCTGTGATGCGTTTCTGGGCGTTGAGAGGGACTTGCAGAGCGAAAAGGGTCATTAGGAAGAGAATGCTGCGCATATTCGCATGGAGTGCTGCCAGCAATATCATCAAAATCAGTTTTAGGGGTTTGCAAAAAAAGAAAATTACGCAACGCAGTCACCTGCGAGATAAATGCCGAATGCGTTGCGCGAGCTTCCACCGTGTCGCTGTACGTTTGGCACACACAGAAGTACTCATCGAGTAGCGCTGATGAATTAGTTGGTTGTAACTCAGCAGAAAGAGATAAACGCGCAAGAGATAAATCTTTTGTTGTGTACATGAGAAATCACATATATATATATATGCTCTAAATGCTTCCTATTCGTTCAGACAATATACAAAAAAAGTAAGAAGAGATAAGAGAAGAACAAATGAATACATAAATAAATAAATAAAACGCACCATTCACTGATTTATGGCGCGAATGTATAGGTTTTTAAGTAAGGCGATTGGACAAAATCTAGATCTCTCTCAAACGAAAGCAATAAGCAAAGGGAAAAGGTAAGTATGTGCCGACAGATTCTTTATTGCAGATACGCTAGCTTAATCTCAAAACAAAGGCAAATACAGAGTAAAAAAAAAAGGGAATTGAAAAGCTCTAAGTGGTTCTTTGAAATTAATCATTCTCAAACGAACTCAAATATTTCTCTCCCTTCTTCTCATACACGACTTTAGAAAAAAAAAAAAAACGAACAACGCATACTCCAAAAGTACTACCCATTTGTGTACAATATCTTAACCGCAAAAAAAAAAAAAAATTAATAGTCAACATTTACTGATTGTAGTATATTGTTTGCTTTTCAGACTACTGAATAGGAGGAGAATGCGTATGCGGCTTATCCTTGTCCAGGAAAACTGGTCGGCATGCGTACATGCGGTTAGTAATGACCATGCGCTGCATCTCACGCAGCTTTTCGCGACCTTCCTTTGCAAGGAACTCTTTTTGCTTTTCAACAGGCAGCTTTTCAATTGCTGCGAACTCATCCTTCACATGCTGCACGAAGTACTGGCGAAAATTGTAATCGTGAAACCCTCGTGCGGTGCGAATCAGCCTATGACGGAGACTTGTAAGGGATTGCTGAACTGCTGTGGTTGACATGGATATCAAATAAACAATGTACAATGTGGTACTGGTACGATTGTTTGCAATACGAACCTAAGTTGTTCTTACAGCCATAAAAAAGAATGGAAAGAAGGGACATTTTTTTCATTGAATAGAAAGTATATACAATAACACTAATGCATTTGCATGTAACTCTACATTTTAACGTGAAACAGCAACAGTAGAGGGACACGCCATATTTGTTTCGGATTGTAGGAAAACCATTTCAACAAATTTTTTTCTTTCAATAAAATATAATATCAAAAACCTATTAAACGGCATTTAGAATTTAAAACAAAAGAAGAAAAACAGATGATGCTAAGGCGCAAATAGGCAAACAGCAGTCTTAAAAAGAGACTATGTCATACGAGCCTCATCACGCAGGTACTCACCAACATCAGCTTCGTGGAAAAGAACCTGAGTATTCATCTCGCACTTTCTGCATTCAAGTGTGCTCTGCGCAGCAACACCAAAGCCAAGAGGAATGTCACCCATGGAAAATACTGCGACCTTCTGGTACTTGGGCGTAGACTCAGTGATACGGCCTAGGCCAGCGCGAGTAATGTTGCCACCGTAAAGAAACTTCTGCTCCTGATTAGGCTTCACCCAAATCTTGAAAAGAGAATACTGAGCAATGTAGTCAAGAGCGGTAACCTGAATACGCACGTTTCCGTTGTGTGTGAGTTTTGCGAAAAGAACGCCAATTCCCATCAAGTTAGCTTTGGATACGCAACTAGACAGCTTTGCCAGTTTCAAAGGCATGTACCAAATGCGATTCTTGTGGAGACGAAAGACGTACTCATCCTCGCCTTTGCGCTGCAAAAGATGTGTGGTGTTTGCGCCAATGTATTGGGCAAGCTTGTCAAAAAGCATTTTGTTTTCCTCCTCGGTTAACGGTCTCATCTTCAAAAATTCTTTGTTTCTTTAAATGTGTGTCTTATACTAGATCGTAGCGCACTATCGTCTCCCACAATTTTATTATCGTGTCGTCGCCGAGTACACTGTGTTGCACGACTTTTAACACAAGCAAACTAAAAATACACACTTGCTATGACATATGTATAGTCACAATTATTTTTATTTAGGAAATAGTGAAAAATGGAAGCAATTTGAAAACAGTGAATACAGTTATAAAAGATAAAAATAGCAAAATTAAACAACAGAAAAAAAAAGAAAGTATCAACAGCCATTAGTAATAATAGAAAAAAAAATGTTGTTTCGTTTAATTATATGACAATTCTTTCCAAAAGTAAATCGATAATAACAATAAAATAGTCATTTTTTTGAATGCAAAATACAGGAATGAAAAAATGTAAAATGAAAGCGCCTTTTCTTTTCGTCACAAATATAAGTAATGTTCGCGCACAATTACATAACAGCGCATGTACTTTGGTATTCTTGGGCTTTTTTCAGTTGCTCCAACCCACGTGACACGGAGCAAGCGGATTGCGCTAAGCTATAGTCGATTCGGTCTAGCATCGTTCCCTGTTCTACAACAAGAGTATTAAGGTCTGTAAACAGAGAGTGCAGTTCATTGACACTTTCAACAATTTCTCGAATTTCCTTATTCACCTCCTCTTGTCTGGTGTCTTCCTCAAGCAACTGCTCAATGTCTTGTTCGGTGTACCCTAGTCCCATATAGTGGGCAGCTTTGTCTTCCTTTTCAAGAAACTTGCGAGTTTCATCTGTTCCCACCTTCATAAACGATTTCTGCTTTTCTTTACGTCGCTTAAGGCGGGCAGCAAAGACATCCTGAGCATTCTTGAATTTTTGAACCCATAGTCGTAATCGCGATGACAAGTACTTTTTGGCATTTCCTACAACACGTATTTCATCGATGTTTGTTGGATCTTTGGGTACTACCCCAACCATCACCATGCGCTCCAGTTCCTGAAGAAGTTTTTGCACATCAGCTGCCTGCTTCTCCACGGCCTCTAAGAGTTCCAACTCTTTTTCTTCCGATATAAATACGTTTCTAAAGTAATTGTACTGATACTCAAGGAGAACATCTACCTTTTTACTGACTTTTGTCTCAAGGTTGGGAAATTCGTCAAGGACGCGAGCCCATGAGGGCAGCCATCCACCCACTTCCGGTATCTGCGTCGCATTTTCGTCTTGTTGTGCGTTGGGGTTGTCATCAACAAACTTTCGTGTCCTATGTTTGCAAGCCATTCGATACGCATTGAATTCCTGAATTCTGCTGCGCACCACAAGATCCTCGTCTAATTCAGCCATGTATGTGCAACTATTTCTAATTTTCCTTATTAAAGAAAGAATTAACAAAGAAAGAAAAGTGAGGAAGAAAAATAGCTTTGATTTTTTTGTTGCCTTTCGGGGGTGTTGTGCTGGCGGCGCGCCGCCTCTGGCGGGGGCGGAGGGGCTGGGGGCCGGGCCGCGCG
>JASANZ010002211.1:0-73519 GCA_030849805.1 Sergeia podlipaevii
CAAATGGAGAGCTAAAAAGATATTAAATATCACATTTGATGTCATAAAAGAAAAAATGGAAGCATCAGAAATGGAAAGCAGCTAATTTACAAAACAACGTTGATTAAACATGCGCGCTTACAGAGAATGAATCGTACAAGAACATCAGCAATAAAGAAGAACAAAATATATTACTTAATACATCTCTACCACTGGAGCTTCTCACAAAAGAAAAAAATCGGGTACACTCAACAACAGCAAATAGATCTATAAATAGACGGGTTAATACAAACAACTACCTGTCGGCACAACTGGTAAACTCTTTGAAATTGTAAAGGAAAGGAGTTTAAAATAATAAGATATAAAGATTGTATATATAAAGAAAGTGTGATTTACTAAAAAAAACTAAGCGGCAACATAACGTGAGCACCAGTTATATTGCATTGTCGCCGCAACAGCACAACCAACTCTCCTTACCATAATGGCGCACCATAAACGGAACTCCATCAAGCACATCCCAGCAAGTGATCATCTTTTTTTCTTCGTAAACACCTATTTCCAGGTCTGCTCTGGCGCGCCAGCCACCATTCCAAACGCCCCCTTACAAGCAATTGCCTAGAACTCCATATGCGCGAAGACGTGGAGACCGGTCACTCAGTCGGAGGGCGGTGCGGGGCTCAGGCTAGATCGGAAGCTCGATGTAGATCGATATCGCTTTCTGGACTTCACCTCACCCTTTTCATCCATCCTTGTGTACACGGCCGAAGCGAGGAGGGGAGGGGATACAGTCTGCTCGGGAGCGGAGACAGCGGCGGCCTCTTCATTCTTCTCCAGGGAGTCAATGAGAGCCGGAGCAGGTAGTTTGCAGACTTCGGCCAAGTACATGGCAAGCTCCTGGCTGTTGAAAAGTTTGTCTCGCTGAATCTCCTGTAGGTTGTACTTGTTTCGGATAGTTGCTAAAGCTGAGCAGATGAGAAAGTGACTCGAAGTTTCCGCACACCTCGTGTGTCGGAATCACGGGTCTCTCTTTACCCTGTACTGAGCATCATTGTGGTTCCTCTCTAAGTGTAATGCGAGGGAGATATCATTGGCAAATGTCTTACTGCACTGAGGGCAGAGGAGTCTTGTGGAGGGGTTCTGCACAGCAATACGCACGTCCTTCCTCGCAGCAACCGTGTACTGTCACACCTCAGGGTGCTTAGTGCGCATATGGAAGGCAAGGCCGAACGTGGAGGTGTAGGGTCGTTTGCAGAGGCTGCACGGGTGCGGCACGGAGTCTTTCACGTTGGCTTCTGGTGTGCTAGAGTCTCCAACCTTATGCATCTTGAACACGTGCACGTGCATATTGCCCCTGTACGCATACTCGTTCGGGCAGTACGAGCACTTGAATCACTGTATCTTAACGGACTCCGTCTTCAGCTTGCGGTCATTGTGCAAGTGACGGCGCTGCCATCCGGCGCGAGCAGCTGTGGGGCGTTGTAAGCGTGCTATGTGTCCCAGGTCTCTCAGATAAGGATTTACCCCAGGGCCTGTATGCCGAAGTCACGACCCCGCAAACGTACGCGAGGTACATTTGGAGGCTCCTGGCTTCCCCCAACACGGGGTACTAGTCCCTGATACCACGAAGAGGTGGCCGGCATCATCAGGGCGTTCAAGCATTTTCAACTAGAACGATCCAATTCCTTCATAGATATGCGCGTATTGTGAGCAACGGGCATTCATGACAAATTCAATGTTCCAAGTTTGGAAGTGTGGGTAGCAAGGATGTCAATTCCGAGATCGAAGGGTAGAAAAGATAAAGCTCTTCCACACTGGAGTGATTGTTAATCCACTCCATGGCGGTACAGAATGCTTATTTTCGCAGTACTATCAATACGGTATCTCGTTCAAACCATCACCTC
This sequence comes from Sergeia podlipaevii, assembly GCA_030849805.1. NCBI lineage: Eukaryota > Euglenozoa > Kinetoplastea > Trypanosomatida > Trypanosomatidae > Sergeia > Sergeia podlipaevii. The sequence goes on from JASANZ010002211.1 coordinate 1,881, forward strand.
ACGATGCGCATAGCATCTTTCGTTGCCTCTACCCCTTTGATTATCTTTTCCGTCCTGCCATATTGAAAAACATCGTCGCGTGAGACCAAAGAGACTTTAGCGCCTGTAATGATGGATCCACTTTCGCATTGCTCTGCAGTGAGTCGAGTGCATGGGTGCGCAAAAGAAAACGCCAAGGGCATCGTCTTACAGCTGGTATCATTGCTTTTCTCGTATTGAACAACGTAGTCAGTAGAGAACGCCATTCTGGTAAGGCGCATTTATTTTAAACAGAAGATTCGTTCAAGTGATAAATAATAGTAATAAAAACCATAACAAAAATTGTTGTAAAGGCAATACTAGTCGACCCAACAGATATCTGCTGGAACAAATGGTGAGTATTGCCAACTCACAAAAAGATACAACGTGTTAAGGAACACACGTTCTGTAAAGACTCTATACGTGTATTGGAGAATATCACGTATGGCATATAAACCTTAAACAATTTCAGCACACACAGTTGATGGCAACAAAAAGCATATCATACTTTGCATAAAAGTGCACTGCTGTGCTTTTCCCATTGGCAGTAGCTTTAAAGAGATATCACTCAGCAAGCTTGGAGTAACATTGCACATGCACTCCATTCATTCTTATAATACTTCGCGTGGACTCTGGCTTTCTGTTCCACGGAAGTGCGTCAAAGAACTACTTGCGCAAATGTGTATGTACCGGTCTAATTTCAGATAATTCAAAATTTGCTACTGAAAATAGATGGCTTCTTTCCCAGAGCTACGAAGAATGTAGCACAATGCGCCACTCAACTATGAGATGTATAAATGTAAACTATTGCCAATCGCGTTAAACTGCTAAGAAAAACAATGAGGGTTGATGAAACGAACACGCCGTATGATCGTTGCTTTCTGAATTCTTTGTATTTCTTTCAAAAATAGATAGAGGAAAAAGGAAAGAGGAAATAATTGCAACGCTCTCGTGTACACTTGCAAAGACTGAAGAGTTGACCAGCCATTCGATCTTCACATTGGTAAACTGTAAGAAAGATTGCCTTAAAAGTGAAGGTTACAGAACTGCATTTTGGCCCTTTTATTCTGTTTGTATATGTCTGTTTCTCCTGTGATCCTCTGTACAGCACTTGACCTTCATCGCAACGCTTAAAAACATATGTTTGCAGAGTCGTCACAAGTGTGTTTTGCCGCTGTTGAAGATACGAAAAAAAAAAAATTCAAAATAAATATAGATGGCATCAAGCACATCTCTCTGATGCATCTCAAGTATGGTAGTTCGCTCGTCATAAAACACAAACCACAGCTTCGGTTACTACATATGTACTGCTGCGCGCAAGTCTAAGGAGTTTTCCAGTTGAACAACAAAATACATAATACATAATATGGGTTTTACAGATCTACGTTCTTCACCCTTCTTTCAATCACTTTTAATATTCCTTGAGAAACTGGTAGGTTGATGTCAAGTCATTCGCTGACGTTGAGACACGGGCGACTGGCAAAAGGTTGATAGCAAGAACAACAGCAAGGTAAACTTTTTATCGTATGGTAAACTTTTGAAGCACTAGTTGAGACAAGTACAAACAGTTACTGCAAGCATATTCACTGTTTCAACTTGTTCCTTCTCGCACACATCATTCAAAGCATTAGAAATGAAAACTGCCCTAATAATAATATATATCTAGTTGGCACACAGCATCAGAACAACAATGATAATAAAACATCTCATCGCTAGAGTTAAACTATGAAGACGCCTCAAACTATGAGTGCACTGATTTTCTTCGGTTTTTTTTTCACTTCTTGACGTCGTTTCTGAACGCGTCATTCTCGCTGAATCCACAAGCTAATGCATTCATAGCACTTGTGGGTGTGGGTGCTTGATTCTACAAAGCTCTACGTTTTGAACGTTCAACTGATTTTCTGCAAAGGTATCACACACTTGCTGCTGAGTGCGTAGTGCTCTGTGGTATTATGTCACTCACCCAGGTGTCCTCGCATCAAACGCCGCAATTGCATTCAACGGGAGAGAAAAAAAAAGAGATCGACGGATGCCTTTTATGCTATATTATAGATTGAGTTATCTCAATAATTCTGCTCATCACATGCACAATCCACTCAAAGATTGTCGCACCACAATGAAAGTAAAAAAAATAAAAAATGCGCAGATAAGGAAGAGGAAAAGAAAGTGGGGAGTTAGGGAAAAAAAAATGTTCTTTTTTAAGGCTAATCATCTAACACCGCAAAAAAACACTTCTAGAAACAAAACAAAAACCGTAAAAGGAAAACAGCGTCATGGTGTTGCGATGTCAATAGGAGACATGTTTTCGTAGTCCTCCAACTCAAGCTTTACCTCCCTGTCGCTGTTCTTTCTAGGTTGAGGACCTTTCCCGACGCAGTAAGCATTCATCGTGGCCGAAAATCCGTTCACGTCGCCTTCAATAAAAAGTTTCATCCGTTGAAGCATTACCACAACAGTAGCAATCCACTTGCCGGCAGAGTCTTGGGAAAGCTGAGTCTTGCCTAGCGCCGTAATGTCACAATCGACGTTAAATACCACATGAATGTGTATTTCATATTATGTGGTGTCATTTTAGTAGGTCCACTTCTTCTCCTTTATGTTTACCAATCGAAACAAGAGGACATTCCCCACTTTAATCATTGGGCATGAATCGTCGCATTGAAACATGGGCTCACCGTGCTCGTACAAGTTCTTCGCTAAAGAAGACTGGCAGCCCATTGGGAGCACAATTATAAAAATGGGATGTCTTTGAATATATATACTCTCACCTTCTATACGTGATGCAGATGAAAATAATAACAGGAAAACGGAAAAAAGTCTGTCAACAGAAATGTACGTATATAGTCTTTGAGTAATATTTCTATATATGAAAAGCTTCTCTTAAATGCACTCGCAGCTGGAAAACATTTTCTTGAATTTAGGATAGTAAAAATGTTATGAAAAATAAAATGGATGGACATGATGGATGAGGGTTTTGCTTATATATGTATAAATGCACCATATCAGTGAAAAAAAAAAAAAGCTCGTGTGAAATTAAAAGCAATAGTATATATATGTGGATATGCAGCGCTTATTTTGTGCCTAAAATAGCAGGCCCTACAACAAGAGGAAAAACATCATTATACACTGCCTCAGTTGGAGCACTACATGTGAGCGAAGACCAAAGTTTTCCGTGATTTTCGTCAAGAACAGCATCACCGCGCACATAGTGGATTCCAATACCCCTCCTCCATTGTGAAGTTTGATTTGGGCCTGAGCCATGCCAAGTATTGCCGTTGTGAAATGAACAGCACCCCCGAGTACCAATGACACCACGGAAGCAAAGTTCAAGAGCCGTCTGTGGAGCCTCTTTCCCACAATTGTCGATCTCTTGTTGTGCAGCAGACTCTAAAAGGCCCCTGTAGTTCTTCATGTAAAACTGATTGGCGCTCCCTCGCCTGCCGCTGGACCACAGGTGAGACCCAACACAATACTCTAGTGTCCCAATGTTACTGACGCTGACGTCGTCAAATGGGATCCATACGGTGCACACTTCTTTTGGTGAAAAATCGATATAGGGGGTATCACGGTGAAAGCTGAGAGCGCCAGAGTTCGGAGGCTTTATCCACACTTGGTCTTGCGCGAGGCGACAGCCATACCTCTCCCATCCCATTAGCATCATTACTGCGCGTCCAATAGAAGGACTCCTAACGAGCTGACGAAACAGACTGTCACTCTGAGAAATATTAATTATGTGGATAGTAGAAGAAGTAGCTGACTTTTGGGGAACAGCGCATTTTGGCTCTCCTTGAGAGAAAGAAAAAACTCCGCTAGTAAAATAGTACTGCGGAATCTTGTTTACTTTATGCGGTGGAGAGCCTAGGTCGTAATGCCCATTGATAACATTCTCTAACCGCTGGACAAGGCGGTCTGTGTCCTTCTCTTCGGCAAGTATGGACGTCTGATGAATGAGGAACCCGTCACGACAAAATGACTTCACATCCTCGCAACTTAGGTTCTCGTCGATCGAACTGCAAAGCATTGAAGAGACGCTAAAATGAATGTGCCTTCTCAGTGTAACCAAAGAAAAGGAAAAGAAACTTTTAATAAAAAGGAGACGTAAGCACAAGGGAGATAGCATCACATATCAGCAATAAATATAGGTACATATTTGTGGTTGCTTGTACAAGAAAAAAAGAACAGAAAAACTGCAGACACAGAGAGAAAACAAGAAGCATACACTTAAAAAAAGGAAAATGCTTCTCAATCTAGTAGCGCAAATCATTGCATGACACACAATGTTTCCTTTTTTTTTTCAAGGAAAATAAAACAATCATATCTTCATAACATGAAAATGAATTCTTCATTATATTTTCATTGATTGCCTTGGGTATTTTGAAGTACTCCTTCACCACATTATAAATGAATACCAACTTCAACAACACACAGTCCACTACGTCTTGACACGCTTATATTTGAGGATCTTCGCCCTGCGAGCCTCCTGTTGCTTCTCGTGTGCCTTGGTACGGAGACCCATTAGCTTGAACTTTCGTGCCTTCTGTAGTGTCTGGCGGTACTTCTTCCTAGCTTCCTGGTACTTCTTCATATCGTACACCTTCTTTTTTGCTTGAACCGCGGCAGGCTTGGCACTCTTAGCATCCTCCACGTCGGCCTGTGATACTAGCTGTGACTGAGTGAACTCATCTCTGAAGTAGTTGTACAACGGAGGTGAAGTTAACTGACACTCATCAGTGGCAAGTGTGGCTAAATTTTCTTCAGAGTCAGGAACAAAAGTTGGAAATGCCGGAAGGCCGCGATGCTCATTCCACAATGTGTATCCCTTGGTGTTGATTGTATCGCTGAATTTAACATAAGTGCCTACATCTGCGTCAATCAGAGTTGGAAGATAAATTAACGAGTTTTTGTAGTCAATCTTCCAAACCGGAACACCCTGGTACGTTTCTGCCGCCGCTCCTGTCTGCCCTGCCATGCGGTGTCCTGGATAGATACGCTTCTGTCCTTCTGCACCCATACAGCCGGGTCGCCGCTGCCACTTGGAATCACCAAGCCACACATAGCCACCATCGAAGCCATGACGGAAAACAACACCACGATAGCCATAATCTGTGTTCTGGAATGTAATGCTTACTTCCTGTCCTGGCTTAAAATGTCGAACATCAATTTTTGTTCCAACAGGTGCGTACGCGTCGGGTGTAATGTTGAAACCGCAAGAAACGTGCTTTATAGGCACTCCGCACGCCTTGTAGAAGGCAGCTACATGAGGCTTGTGAAACTCTACCGGAACGTTCGTGGCACCAATATAGAGCTTGTGAGTACCACTCTCACCTTTGCGAGAGCTATGCTTAACAATTTGATTATCGGCAAACCAAAACGCGGTACAATCAAACTGGTTGCCCAAGTCGTCATATTGCTTGCATGTGAAGGCCTTGATGCCTATCATTCCAAATCGAACGCTGTAAAACATGTTAAATTCACCAAAAGATGGCGGATTATCCCACGCCTGAGTGTCCTGATACAACTCTGGGAACTTTTCACGGAGCCGAATGAAGGCATCGTATTTGTCCTCACGAATTGCGTCATACGTGGTTTGCAGTTGTTCCGGCTGCCACTCTCGCGGGTTCTCGGGAATGTTTGGATAAAGACTCATCTTGTCCCCGTGATCAAATAAATACGGATAGTAGCAATGGTACATATCCCTATCTTTCTCCTGCATGAGAGAGGGGTAGCATCGATACCAGTCCGTCCGTATACGGCGGTCACCAGGACCCCCTCCTGTTCGGAAACGACGCTGAAGATGAATGGCCGATGACCACCGCGATGCGCAGCCAGCGCGTTGACGCAGCAAGGACATCATCGTATATCTACTACTCGTCTTTCTTTTATGTCCTCAGTTGTGCGTACCACCGTATATGTTGCCTTCAGAATGCGTACACAGACACAGACGCACGGACAAGCTCAAGAACAGTGCTATACTATTACTGCTAAGAAAAAAAAAAAAGAAATGAGAGCATTAATATCGAATGATAACAATAACAACAATTAAAATGGGAAACGCCTCAACAATAAGGAGGCGTTCAGTCACTCTTGCGCAAAAAAAAAGTGGTAGTCGCTTCATACACACAAAGGTATCCACTAATGCCTCAAAAAAACATGCCGTAAAAACGGAAATTTAGAAAAAAATAATTATCAACACACGACCAACAGTTGTAAATAGGGTCAAAAGAAAACACACTAAAAACAAAGCAATCTCCATTTTTCTCACAGTCATTATTGCTTTTCCTATTGCTGAAGTATGTTCGGATGCATTCAGACACACACTATCTATATATTAAAAGCACTTTGGATCATAGTGCTGAGTAATGTGGAACATTCGCTGCTCAATTGCGGCACGATAAGGATGATTGGGTTCCATCAAAGAAAATATGTACCGCAGTGTCGCCATGTCGCGATAGCATCGCGTGTTCTTCACTGCCGACTCGGGAACGTCAGCGCGCAGCTGCTGCACCTCAAAGGGGGCGTGCTTAAACCACCGATGCGGAAATGTTCGCCAAGTTGCGCGCTCAATAGGATTCTTGTATTTGTGGACGCCATCGCTACGCATGTCTTTTGCTCCCTTTCCGGCACTTTCCAGCAAACGATCCAGAAGATCTTTGCTGAGCAGCACAAGTAACTTTTCGCCCAACTGCAGGTAGACCTGTGTGGCCTCCTTGAACTCAGTCTCGTTACGGAAACTATTGCGGCGCCGAGCTGCCTGATCACCATGGCCGTGAAGCAGTCGGCGCTTGTGCTCTGGAACTGGTTCACGAAATTTCTTCTTGATTCGCCGCTCAAAAAGCGCACTTGTGGCATCAGGGTCAGCTTTTCTAAGATACGCAATCATCGAATAGCATAGATCGTGGGCCTCCTGAGATGCCGCTTCAAGCTCGTCAAAGCCCTCTGAATCAAAATCTGCATCCTCCTCCTCCCTTCGAACGTCTACAGAAGGAAGAGAACTATGTTGATATTCCCCAGAATGAATATCAGTCGACGCCTGAATGCCAGTATCGGTGGTGCTTGAATGAAAAAATCGTACAGGCGCCAATCCTAAAAGTGTGTGGCCCCTGGGGCATGGCACAGAAATGGCCATTCTCGCTCGCACGCCAGATCGAAGAAATAACCGATACATTACTAAACAATAACAAAAAAAATTCACCAAGTGCTTCCTCTGCTGTGCTGTTGCTTGCACCTAACCACCTCTCTCTCTCTGTGTGTGTGTTCTGGGAAAGAGAGAAACAAAACTATCCAATTTGTAGCTCTAGAGCTGTGCCGTCGTGGTGCACAAAAAGAAAAGAAAATGGAAATGCATTAAAATACAACACTTTTTTTTAAGCATAACCAGCATATCGATTACATGATTTTTATCGGTCCATACAAAAAGTATGAGTAGTTGTACAGAAACAGGGAGGTAATCACAATGTGTCTAGGTGTGTGTACATTTCTGTAAATGTGATAACTTTAGAGCAGCAATTGTTCTTGAGGGAAACGAGCAAAGGGGGTTATGTGAGTGCACACGCCAGCTTCTACCACAGCCCACAATTGGATGCATGATGCCTCGCGCATGAGCTTCTCAGCATGCTCACACATGCCGAGAAAAGCGTCATGTGGTACAGAGAACCTTACTACATGAGTAGATAGGGTATCATTCACAATTCCTTCCATTTGAACTGATTCGCATGACGACGGTGTCGCTGCAGAGACACTATGCCACTTTTTCATCACAGGTGCAATATTACAGTGTAGCACGCAGGGTGAGAACTGCGGGTATAAAGAACTCATAGACCGAACACGAGAGTCACGCATTACCCATAAACTTCCTTGTCGGTCTGCAGAGCACCTGTCCGAAGCCTGGCAACCAATCACTTCAGATTGGATAAAGTGAATGAGATATAGAGCCTTGGAGCTGTATTTCACAGATCCTGTTGTCGCAATTAAAAATGGCACTGACCGGAGAAGCGTCGTGCTGTCAGCAGGTTGCCCTGCTGTTCCCAGGATATATCTTCGCAGTAAAAATACACGCACGCAGTGCCTCACTTTGATCACACTTTGAACAAAACCTCCGGCGCCGACAGCGACCTCATCATTTGGCGCAGAGACGCCCATTGCGGCGCAAAGTATATCGCAGGCCTTCAGCACATCAGCGTAGTACCCGCCTGCATCAACACCCGCACTTGGCGCAGGAAAGCACTGTGGATTCCAGTCACCCAACTGTGCTTTTGACGTGTGTTGCAATGCCGTAGTGGCAGGCATAAAAGTGTGCTCCTGCACACTCTGCCCACCAAGTGCCATCTGCAAAATGTCAAAATCCATTGAACCTGTTTCGCTCTGTTTTTGATAGTTGCTATCTATGGATGTTGTGCCAGCTGTGCCTCCTGCCACAAGGATATCCTCTTCGGCTAGTAGTCTCAGTTCAATGATGGCAAGTTGGCTAATTATCTGAGCCGCAACCGTCGTTTGGTCAAGAGGTGAAGTAACATCATCAAAAAGATACTTTGTCACGCATTGCAAGAGTGCACAGGTGCTTGTAGTTGTCTTGACAAGTGGGGGTGGGTACCATTGGTTGTCATTAACACCAAGAGAATCCTGTCCCGTTTCTTTCGTGCCTTGTGTTACAGCAGTGCAACTGTAGAGTTGCGCAGCCATTTGAAAAAAATCTAGTTCGTTCACCGTGCTGTGCATGCGAGCAGAAAGCGCAAGCCGAACCCAGGTGTCGCACGCTCGCCAACTGTTGTGTATCTGCGCTATTGAGAAAAGTGTGGATGCTACGTCGGCCTGTATCCATTCAGGGTTCTTTGATTTCGCACCCACTTGCAGTGCTGCGCTCAATACGCTACACGCATCGCTCGGGAGATGACAAGAAAGTGAATACAACGCATCCTTGACTGCACTTGATATCATGTCTTCAAGTACACTAGTTGAAACCGTTTCTGCGCGTTGCTGCAGCATAGCACTACCCACACGCACCTTCCATGTATGTCTGTAACTTCCTTGTGCACCTTCCTGGCTTACTAGCCAAAGATGAGACGGCGTGGTGCGCCACACTCCTAGCAACGCGCTACAGCACGTGTTTGCAAGGTCCTCTGACAATGCGCAATGATGAAACCACCCTGTACACAATGAACCGTCTGGAAGGCACACCACATCAAGCAGCACACACCCGTCACTGTGGCCCTTCGTGTCACTAAACGATAGCTGCGTGCCCAACGATGCACATTCAACTACAGTCTCCATCAGGTACTGCGCTGTGATGCTAGGTTCTTCGCCACTCGCAGCCTGAACATGATCTGCACATCGCACAAACATATCGAGTATGTCTGGTGGAGACGAGCACACATTGTAGGTGTACATGGGTAACTGTTTGCTATGGTACAACAAATAGGAGGAACGGAAAGCACTGTTAACGTTACGGTTGTCAAAGCTAAATCTTACCACATAAAGAGGCCATGATAAGTGCTGCCGAGACTTTAGCCTGGGACACAATAGCCGACTAGCAGAAGCTGCATTCATAGTAAAAACTAGCTATACTTTGTAAGACAATCAGCTTCTTAAATCTAACAGATTGATATAAAAGACAAAAAAAAGGGAGTGTCATTATGATTCATTTTTCATAAAAAGAAGTACGATATATCCGACAAGTGCATATTGATTTCTTTTCCTGAAGGTAGTTCTTTTGGTAAACCAGATATGCAAAACAAAAAAAAAATTAAACGAGAAAAATACCAAACTCCTCGCACAGCATTTACGCGCACAGTGGGATCCTATATCACAAATTGCAATGTCTTTTTTTATGATTAAGGATAGTCGTTGTCTCTCCCACATGCAGACTTTTGTTTATAAAAATAAAAGTAAACACGCACTCACACACACTTCATTATTATGTAGTAGTGATAGTACAACAAAAAAAAAAGAGAGATATAGAGACAACTCTTTCGTATTCATCACTTCGCTATTGACGCCTCCTTTGCTGGGCCCATCGGGCGGATGCTGCTGAAGTGAAGTACTGTCTCATCTGTGATAAACTTACGAGCCTCCTGATGCTCATCAATAATCTTCGTAAGTGTCTGAATGAGAATCTTCTTTACCTCTCCAGTCATCATGCGGCCGAGCATGTACTCGCGCTGAATCTCCTCCAGTTGAGCATCGTCCTCGAGGAAAAAGCGCAGCCACTGAATCGGGACATCGACCGTAGTGTTACCGCCACGAGTGAAGTGATCCTCCAGGGTCGCACCGCCTCCGCTAAACGCGTGCTTGTTAATTTTCTCTTTGATCATTTTTGGCGTGTCTGTGAGAAAGACCGCGGCTCCAATAGAAGAGCTCATCTTCCCCTTGGACCCGCTCAGGCCTGGAAAGAACTTTGCGTGCACCAGAGCAGGTTTCAGGTAGCCAAGACGAGGAGCAATATCGCGCGTGAGGCGGAAGTACGGATCCTGATCAATAGCCTGAGGAATCAGGCAGAAAACGTTGCCCTTCTCCTTTGGGAAGATGTGCGGAAACGCGACAGAAAACGACGGAGCCGCCTGAATTGCTGGAAACATCCATTTGCCGCAGTTGTCCTCCAACTTGAAGCCAAAGCAACCGCGCACCTGATTGGCAGTGTAGGCCTTCTCGATACGTGCAACAGTGGGGTACAAGGGACCCATGTAGTCCAGATCACTGAAGATAAACGTCAATTTAGGATCAAATCCCAATGCGATGATATCCTTCATGTTTTCATACGTCATCTTTCTAACCTGTTCAATTGTGAGGTCCTTGAAGAAGAACTTTTCATCATCCGTCATCTGAATCACCAACGGCACCTGGAAAGTCTCCTGGAGCCACTTGGTGAACATAAAAGGGATCAAGTGACCTGTATGCATAGATTCGCTGCTGGGGCCGCGTCCAGTATACAGATAAAATGGTTGGCCCTTCTCGTACATGTCCAATACAAGATGAAGATCGCGGTGAGAAAAAAAAATGCCTCGTCGTAAGAAATGATGAGGTTTCTTGCCAGTAAGGCGCTCCATGCGGTCCAAAAGCGCCTGATCAATGGCTTGACAGCCAAAATCCTTGATGAGCTTATCGTAATTGACATCACCCTCCACCGTCCACGGAGTGACTACTGCTTCCGCTGACTGAGGTGCTGCTGACATTTTCAAAAAAAAAAAAAGAAAACTAAGAGTATTGTGGCGTATATTAAAATTTCCCTTTCGGACAAAAAGAAATAGAAGTCAAAGATTATTTAAAGCAATCATGCGTGATTCAGCTCAGCCACATTGCTACAGACATTGCAATAGAGAATGTACAAGCAAACAAACATTGTGCTAAGGACCATCTATTTGAGCTAGTCCATATGCAAGCACGCATGTGTGCATAGTATATTCATAGCATCACCCCCCCCCTCCCAAAAAAAAAAAGCAACAGTAATATTTTTGTATTTGCGTCTTCACCAAAATAATAATAATAAAATAACATGGTATAGTCTGCAGTGCTGGAATCAGCACCTGCAATGACGCACTCATAACTCCGCGACATTTGGTGGTAACGTTTGAGCAAAGTATCAGTAGTATTGCATTAGCTCAGCACAACAGCGATCATGACAACACACGCAACGACGATGACAAAAACAAAAAGAAGCTTATTACGAGATGACGTTTGCTGATACTGTTGAGCGCGGCGGAGATGTTCTGTCGCATTAGCTGTGGCGCGCTCGGCTGTGGAAAGATTGTTATCGACTACATCCAACTGAACCCCTTGTTCGCCTATCATTTCATTCATGTGCTCAAAAATCTCGTGAATGTCGCGCACATTTTCGGCAATTTCTTGTGTTTCACGCTGCCGCTCCGCCATAATTTCATCGTACAGATCGCGCTCGAACATGGAGCTTTGAGTAGCCGGCGCGCCATCTCTTCCGATCAACGCTCGCGATTCACTTTCGCCATCACTTTCGTCCCGAAACGTAGCTGTGGGACGCATCTGGCTGCGTGAGGTCTCCTCCACTGAAATGCAGCGTTTATAAAATGCATCACAAGCCGCCTGGTATGCCTTCAACGCAGTGTTCGCCTCATTCATTAACTTCACGCCCTCAGCTCTAAGAGATGTGTTTAGTTGTGTGTACTGCTCAATTAGTTTCAACCCCTTCTGAATAGAGTGCACATCTGTCTTATTCACCTCGCCCGTAATTTGTTTTACCTTCTCGCGTTCCTTGTTGATGTCCTTCAGCGCTACCACTTTATTTGTACTTCGGCGAATAGCAGTTGCCTTTCTGTCAAGTGATTGAAGCGATTTAGCTAACAAATCGCAGTTTCTTTGCCAACTGGGATCCTCCATCGTCAAAACGCTTACCACCTCAATGTATAAAATGAACCTTTTTGATCCCCACCTGAACTATTTCGATAAAAGGACAAACCGACTTGTTTGTCCAACTGAAAAAGAAAATATAGAAAAGAATTGAATGAGGCAGCACTGCCGATAAGATTGCTCCTGCAGTAATTTTCTTTAAAGTTATCAATAATAATAATAAAAAGTTTTAAAAAAGTGAAGAATTGTACATTTGCATTGACCACATACAATGGTGGACAAGAAAAGAATACGTGGGGAAATTTTGGGGGGTAGTTTGTCAAAACTGAGAAAGCAGCAAGAACCACAAATAGTACCTCCTTCATTTTCGTCCCTGTTGTTGTTGGCAAAATAGTTGTTTTTTGAAAGAGGATGCACTCTTATAAAAGTATGGTAGAAAAAAAAAGCGTGCTTGCAAGCAGTTCACGTACACCATCCCTTAGTTACAGTCCTTCTCGGTTGAAAGCGTCGCTATATCGCATTCGTAGTACGATATAACTCCGCTAGTGTCTACAAAACACATGTAAAGTTGCAAGTGTTCAAGCGAGAACCTGATTTCAGCCGCGTCAGCTTCCATGGCTATATTTCGTATGGTTGCTGAGGAAATTACCGTGTGTTCGTCAGCGCCTAAAACACTAAAGAGTTTTGTCTCAGTCATCTTTTCATCGCAGGTGCCTATTCGTCTTGCCAAGACAGCCGGCGTACCGACTGAAAGGTGAATTTCTGTAACGTTCCAAAGCGGCAACCGCTCCCTGACGTCCCGTAAGACAATTGGCACGAGTATGTCAACCATTCATACCAGCTTAAAACTAAAATGCCCTTGTTTTTGATTAAGGAGCAACTAAAAAAAATTGAAATGTCTCCTATTTTATTCCCTTTGTAAGAGTGTGCAATGGGGAAGACAAAGCAAACAGATGGTAGATAAGCAACAAAGCACACTGAGTTGCGCTTGTTTGACAGCATCGGCAAGACAGAAGCAATAAAAGATGCAGGCAACCGACAAAAAAATATGGATCACCCTTTATAGAAATCAAAGCTGCGAGAGAAACCTCAGCTACTGTATTGCAGAAAAATAAGGCAGTTTATACTTCTTGATACGTTCATAGAGATCTACATGTCATTTCATGAAAAGCAGTTAACGGCGAGCACACGCCACTACCGCTAAAACAAAATGGTGGAGGGATTGGAGAAAGGACACTGAACGGAAGTCGTCTTGTTTATGTCATTGAACTTGTAAGACCAGCAACACGGGTGCGGTAGTTCTCCAAAAACATTTGTGCAAGAGCCTCAACTGGCTCATTGATCCCCATACCACGCAGCGCTGAGCACTTGAAAAACTTGAGCTGATTTGCACGAGCAAAAATCTCACCTTGGCTATCTGTCACTTCACTCTTGCCAGCGAGATCTGTCTTGTTGGCGACAAGAAACCCCACCATGTCCTTCTTGGCTGCCCGTGCTTTTGTGACCCACTTCTTGCACGTCTCAAATGTGGTTTTGTTCGACACATCATACATGAGAATAAACGCCGAAACGTTCTCTAAATAGGTCGGTGTCATCCGATCGTACAGTTTCTGCCCTGCCACATCAAGCAGCGAGACCTCCACCACATTGTCATCCTCCAACGCCACTTCCTTCACAACAAAATCGCATCCCATCGTCATCAAGTAGTTCTTTGGAAACGTCATACCATTGCTGTGTACCATCTGCACAAAGGCCGTCTTGCCCGAGGTTGGCTCTCCCAGCACTGCAACACGAAGCCGTAGTAACACCATCGTCCACCAATATTATCTTCTGAATGAAAATGCACACTATCTAAATGTACACTCTTTTCTCTCCACTATGTTCTATTTTGATACTTTATCTCCTTTTCTAATATCTGTGTGTTTGTAATTGTGTAGTTGGATCAGGTAGTGTCATGATATAAATCACAAAGCACAGATACAAAAAAAAAAAAAAAATGATTTAAAAACGAAGAAAAGAAAGGTATGCTTAAAGACAATCAAAATTCTGCAAGTGCCTGCAATACGAAAAAAAAAAAAAACATTGCTAACATGTCAGTTTATACACAAAAGTATGAACACCTCTATAACAATGTACAAAGAGTGCAAGCGCGACGCAAATCATAGCTTTTCTTTTGCACTACTCTACAACAGCATCTATTTTTGTTGTTGTTGTTGTTGTTGCGTTCGCCCTAACAAAATGATAATTTGTTTCAAAAATATTCCTCCCCCTTTCTCTCTGTTTCACTGGAGAAAGGGTCGTAGTGCTGTTTGCTTCTGCGGGATATCATAATACATGTGAGGCACGACCCCCTTCATTTTGACAAGATAGCTTTCTCGATCATCCTGACTTTCCTTTCCTCTTCCTGGGTTGAAGGTAAATTACTCACACTCTATAGTCTACACACTGAACCCAAACAGCTCGCGAATGGCATCCTTACCGTTGCTGCCTGCGGTAGCTGCATCACCCTTTTCATCCGTGGTTGCCGGCTTTGCTGTAATGTGCACACTAGCGCGAATGGCTGCACGCTCGAGTTCGGTGGATTGCGAAAGATCAGTTGGAAGTCGCCACACACGGACACAGCCACGCGTGTCTCCCGTTGCTAGCCAGTCAGCAACGACTTCATTAAAACTGAGGGAAACCACTGCTGCGCCGTCCACGCCTGCTTCAGTCGAGTACACTGGAGCCGATTGACTCTTTTGCAAATCATAAATGTGCATAAAGGCACTGCGAGACACAACTGCGACAACGGCAGGACGAAAGGGGCTGAACTGCCCATCGTAGAGAAAGTGTTTGGTCTCAGCAGAGGGCTCTAGAGTGAGAAGCGTGGTACGCTCAAAGTCACTGTAGAGGTGGGCACAACCATCCGAGGAGCACGTCATGAAGAGATGGCGGAAAAAGGGAGAAGTACTCACGCACTGAACGGGGCCGCGATGCCCCTCCACCCAGTCCAGCTCCAGCGGCACGGCACTGATTGCTGACGCGTTAGCTGCGTCTGTATCTATGGAGAAAAACCCGGTACGTGCACGTCCAACATCACCACTCTCTAAGCCGATAAGAAGTGTGCTGCCAATAGTAGGTGGGTTGGCGCCTTTTGGAGCGAAGGAACGCGCGTAAGATGCGGCTTCAATGCCAGCATTAGCGTGTCGCTTGTTTTGAACACTGTACACACTAACAGGGTGAGAGAGCTTATTGGTAGGAGTCCAGCAGGCCATCTGTCCATCCTGACTGGCGGAGCACAATACATAGCGGTGCGCCTCCCGAGGTTCTTGCAGGTTCTGAGCCCACTGAAGCACAGACACAGGGCCATGATGTGCGAAGGCGGTAGAGTTATTGGACGAATACTCCGTAGGGACATCCTCAGTGGCATTAGGGAAGACAATTACCTCACCACTGTATGTACCGACAGCAAGCATGGAAGCATGTGTTGGGTGGAAAGCAACGCAGGTGGCGTATGTGTCAGTCTCCAGGGTGTAAAGAGGAGCGTGGTCGTCGACGTCGGGTCGAGCAAGATTCCACACACCCACGTAGCCGTTGCTGTAGCACCAGCCAGAGGTGTCCATGCGGCCATACGCGACAGCAATCATCGTGCCGTTAGCGTTCCAAGATACGTCAAGAGCATGCAGCTCGCCCTCAACAGCATGCGGTGACGAGAGGGTGTACACTGCAGAGAGCTCAGTGCTCTTCTTCGACCAGTTTGGCTCGTAGTTGTCGAAAGCTGTACTACGCGCATTCTTGTATAAAATAGAGAGAATGTCATCTTTTGACTTTTCTAAAAACGTAGCCAGCTGCTCCTCATTGAATTTCTGTCCGCTATATACGTACTGAAGGCCTTGAAGCGTGGCACGTGCTGGCTCCTTGTGTTCAGTGCCCTCGTTCTTGTCAAGTTGATCTACAGCTTGTAAACAGCTTACAGCGGTTTGGATTTCCTTTTCGCTGGTTTTTAGGGCTGAGGTCTGCACACCGCTCTCTGTGGTTGTCACATCCTTCTTCCAAGATGAAGAGATGTTCACCTCTCCAGTGAGCTGATTCTTAAAATCACAGGAAGCGCTCATAATAGGTCTACTATGAGATTGGCAATAAGGAAAGAAAGAAAAAGCAGTGATGATACAGTACCACTCTAAATGATAGTCAAATACAAAAAAAAAAAGACGACAAATATATATGCAATAGATACCTTCCTTTTTCCTACTACAAGAAGAACAAGAAAATGCCTTGGATAAAAGCAAAATGCACTACTTGAACTGATAAATGTTGTGCGCAAACTACAGATACACACAAAGGGAGAGAGAGAAGAGGAAAAAATGGGGAAAAATAATTCATCACGTCATGCAAAAAAAAAAAAAATCTTGACAAGCATTGCGGCCCTCTGATGTCATTGTTTTCCCTTCTTCTTCTCACAAAAGCGTCATGCATTTACATAACACTGCGTGCCTGGAAATTCAACTAGATCGGCAAAGGCACCACAGATGTTGATTAAGAAACACAAAGGTATTCTTTTTGTCTTTTATGGAAGGGACAGAGACAGCAATATATATGTTTAAAAAAACACACACAAATAAAAAGCCCATAATAATAATAATAATAGCGATAGCACCTAGTACATGTGTGTATCATAACTTAATTTTGTTTCTATGCTCAACATCATCACAACTTCACAATATATCTCCTTTCAATGTTTTATTGCCTTTTAAATCAAAAGGAGGATATATATATATAAATTTTAATAAAGACGCAAAGAGAATACAGAGAAAAAGGCAGAACAAGAGGGTTGTTGGATCACAACCTATGCATGTTCACCATTGCGTAAAAAGGCGATTCCAACGTACAAGATCGCTTCTCTTTGTCCCTCATCTCTCGCTTCCGAAACTCAACTGGATTCCGGTAAATAAAAAGCAAAATTAACATCTTTTTTTGTTTTTGAGCCGTCTCTTTCGATGTGCAGGCGCTTCTTCCCCCTCTCCTATTGTGTCCGAAGTATACAAACGGTCCCTGTAGAGGCGGGAGGGTACAAAAAGTTTCTGCAATTTCACACGTAAATGGTGTTTAATTGGCATAAACACACATGTATATATAAAGAAAGAGGGAGAGAAAAAAAATATATTGGAAGGTACAGAACGTATATAAAGTTGCCCTGGTCTAGAAAACATTTTCCTCATAGATTTCATTCACGATCATGACGAAACGAGACTCCTCAATAGCTACCACTCTCGCCTAGTGCTAATTGTCTCCTCTCTCGTTTATTCCCCTCGCAAGCTCACCAAAACAGCATCGAAAAGAAAAAAAATGAACGTGCGTACGCACACATATATGCACATGCTTGCACCATGCTTTCCTCGTTTATAGATAGTGTACTCATGCTTGAGGCGTCACGCAAGAGATACTTCAGA
Source organism: Sergeia podlipaevii (assembly GCA_030849805.1). NCBI lineage: Eukaryota > Euglenozoa > Kinetoplastea > Trypanosomatida > Trypanosomatidae > Sergeia > Sergeia podlipaevii. The sequence continues at coordinate 19,640 of JASANZ010002211.1, forward strand.
CTCTTCGCAAACCAAAGAAAAAAATATATGTAAATACCACTACAAATAATGACTTAATATACGTCACTACCAAGAGGTATATTCATAAAGAAAAAAAATACTGATTTGCCGCTAGTTCACTATTTTGTAAAATAAATAAAAAAAATGCATTCATTTATAAACTAAATGACACACAAGCAATAATAATAATAATAAAAGAGAGATAATAATACTTACAGCTTATATACGTCCATTTGCAACACGACAGAAAAAAAAAAAGAAAAAAGAAAGGAAACGCTTCCCCCTCCAACAAACAAATGCAATGGCAACCATGTATCTTCCCGTGTATATCAACGGACAAAAAAAAAGTGACTTACCACTAGTCATCACGATCAACATTCTCATCTGCAGTTTCCATCGCAATCAAACAGCACTCGATGTCAGTGATCGCCTTCAGAACGTGCGCATAGTCTTCAGGAAAATTATTCATGGCGCCCATCTCCTCGCACACAGATAACTTCTTCCGGACTAAACCACTCAACTCCCGCAGTGAGCCAATCACCTCTGGGCGGTCTCCCATCGTTGCAATCACCTCCTTCATGTAGGTCCCTGGAGGCAAGGCACCAGGAGACAATGCATCCCTCAGACATCCAATGAGAGCAGCGTTCTCTGGGGCCATGTTGATAGTATTGCAGCACCCATCCAAGATTTCCTTTGCCGTTTCAAAGGGGTCCAGCAACACCTGCCGCGTGTGTGCCACTTCAATCGCCGATGTCGTAGACGGAAAGGCGCGACCCAGTTCATATGTGCTGATGGACATGCGCTGCTGCATAAGATCCAAATTCTGCCCTTCTTGGTGCTGTCCGTTGGCAGAAAGCACCTCTGTGCCAACGTGTGCGACATTCTCAAAGTGAAGAATGTGCATTGTCTTATCATACCCATCAGGAGGTATTACAGTTCCCTTCGGGAAGTATGGCTGCACCTCGCACACAGTCACAAGACAATGATTCGGTGCGCGGTGCACCGCCGCTATGCGCTCGCGCTTAGAAGTTGGCACAGGCAGCGCCGGCAGCGTCTCCGTGAGAGCATCCGTCTCCTTCACAAGAGATGAGTCGGGGAAGAGGGATGCAACGTACTTGCGAGCGTACTCCTGGAAATCCTTCACTGTTGTCGTTGCAGTCATCTTGTAGACTCGTCGGATTGGTTTAGCCCCTGGCAAGCCTCTGGGCTTCTCCCCGACACTGCTGTCAGCTTCCTCCTCAGTCAGCTGCTTTCGAGTTTTGTTTGAAACTTGGTGCTCCATACGTGCCCACAACAAGAAGTAGCGATTGTTGGTGCGAGGGGTCTTGTCGGCAATCGCAGAACACCACGTCGCCATGGCGGTATGTACCACTGACAGCCCCTTGAAGTCCTTGATAGCCTTGACGTATGTCTCGACAATGCCGATCGCAGACAGAGAAAACTCATAATAGCGGCCCTTATCTAAAAATTCGGCGGCTTCCTTCAGTGTTTTAATCTGACCCTCCAGCGTAAAGCATAAATCCTCTGGGCACACATACAGCTCGCTAACAATGGCGTATGCCGTATCCGCAGAAAGTAGCACGTCCACTTCTGGCAGTATTCGTACATAATCCTGCCAGAATACATGCGAGAGAATCGCAAAGGGCATTCGTGCGCCACGAGTGTTCGAGCCCTTGACAAAGTAGAACACTTCCGTAACGCGGAAGCAGATCGCAGCAATGAAAAATAACACTGTCCCAGCCTCTGCGTGATCCCCATTGGTCTTGTGAGCCTCGTGGAGTCTATAAAGCCACTTTAAAGCCTCCTTCAGTGCGTTCTGACGAAGAAAGTTGCGAAACACTTCAAAGTATGCAAAAATTCTCGCCTCTTTGAATTGCATGCTGCCGTCAATCGAAAGCCTCAACACATCGTCAAAGAGACTGAGAACCGTCGCCGTCATGCCAGAAAACTCGTCCGAGAACAAGGGAGGGGCTTGCGCGTCCTGCGTAGCCGTTTGCTCAATCAGATAGCGTGAAATGGGAATATTGCGCTTAACGCTCACGTACTCGTCGTCCATGGCTTGCTTGTATCGCATCTGTGCGTCGCCTCCAGAAGAGGATGCATCATCGCCATAGCGGGATGCAAAAGAATTCGAAGGAGGCACGTAGCGTTCCTCCTCGACTTTGGCACGATCAATCAAATCGTCAAATTGCAACTCGATGAAACGACCCGCAAGTCTCAAGTCGCGGCGTTTAGACTCAGCAACGGACACAAGTGAGTTCGCGGTAAGCGACTTGATCTTCGACAAGGACTTCTTCCATGAAAAGAATGCCTGGCTCATTAGCAGAAACGTCTGCCCCGCAGTGCTGCGAACGTGCTGGCAGCAACTGCTCATCAGACGGAAAGTGAGGAGCATCATGCCGTTGCTCATTTTTGCCTTGCGGCTGATAATCTCAGGGAAAAGTGTGCACACAGTTTGATGCAGCAGAGCTGCACTCATCTGCAATGATACAGTAGAATTGCTCAAGTTCAGCACGCTCTCAAGCATCACAAAGAAGGGAAACACACACGCGTGTTGGTTGTCTGATTTGACGGTGCGAAGCAAATGTGGTATGCCTTGCAAAAACAAGTTGCATATCTGCACGCCGATCGAGATAACAAATGTGGAATTTCGTGCATCCCACTGCTCGCGCAACGCAAGAGCGTCCGGTGCAATCTGCTCGGTTGACTTGTCAGTGCCAGCGCTGTAGCGGAAGAGGCTTTGCGCATCCGACACGATTTGCATTACTCCTACTAGCGTCGTTGCCTCTGTCTCCTCGGTCATCCAGCGCTGCAAAACGTTGCGAGGTGTGTAAAAGAGCACCCAGAGCGCCACCATTGCCAAGTGCCGAGCATCACGAAAAGCCAGAGGTGGGGGCACCTTCTCCTGAGGCTGGGAAACTTGCTTCCACGAGGGTCCCACGTTACGCACAAGACTGAAGAGCTGTGCAGCAACATACGATAAATTGTCGCTCGATACCTTGCTGTCGTTGCTGAGACGCAAAACAAAATCATAAAGCACGTGCGTTGCGATGGAGCGTATCTCACGATTTTTGTGCGTCAGGAGCGACGAAAAACTGCGGACGATAATGCGGGTCAGAAAAGCTGGTTTCGTCTGTCTCACTGACGGTAGCAGCATCAAAAGCGCGTCCACATCATCAAGTACGTACTTCAAGAAGTTTGTCATGCTCTCGTAGTTCTCGTGACTTTCAAAGTACGAGATGATCTGCTCATACACCACAAGCACCCGGCCGCGATCGCAGTAGTGCATGAGGTTACGCACAAACAAAGCAACCCGGCGTACAATTACGCTCTCGTCATACGTGGAGAGACGCTCGAGCACGCGCACACAGAGTTTCCCAATGATGGTGTAAAAACTACTGTCAAAAATGTCTGTGCGGGCTTCGCTGCCACTATGTTCGTCACACCACAGATAGAGGGATCGCAGAATGGCATCGAAGAGAAACCAGGAGAGTTCACTCATCTCACTCAGGAGATTGCGCGGCATTGGAGCCCGTGTGCGAGCTACCTTGCTCTTGGAGGTCACGGCAGTGGCAGGAGTCCTGGGGCTGCCTGGTGACTGTGGCTCTGATGTCTGTCCGGGGGCATCTACCTTAGATGCTGCGACCGGAGCTGTCGTTGTGTTAAGAAGATGAAGCCACGTCTCTGCAAGACCGGCGTATAGACGCCGCTTTTGTGCGCACTCCTTTCCTTCAAAAAGTGTGTCATTGGTAAGATAGTAATAAAGAATGCTGGCGGCTGTCGTTCGACTCCGCACCACAGCCATATTAGCCCCTCCGTGGCGCCTTTTAATTGTGTGAGCGTTGGTATCAAACAATTGAGCCTTGGTCGTGATGAGAAGGAGTGTGTCAAGCATGTGCGCACGACTGGCAAGACTTACCTGCGGAGACGATGAACCAACTAGTGAGAGTGCGTACGCTGACAGAAAGGGGTAGAACGCAAGAATCTCCGGTAGAGGAAGTTGACTGATGAAGTTAATAACCTCGCGGTGAGGGTCGATAGATCCCACTGGGAAGTTCTGCAGCTGCCCCGAGCGCGCCAAGACATCGCCGTCTTCCCGAATCTGCGCAACTGAGGCGGGGCACTGCCGAAAGACAGCAGCCATGACGTGATTAGAGGCATAGACAGTAGTCTTTGTTTGCATGGAAGCACGAAGCACGGGCTCGTTTGTGTTCAAGAAGGCATCTGACGGTGCCTTGGAGAAGTTCGCAAGATAGCCACCTGCGCTAGCAACAACGGCACGATCATGCGCTACAAAGTTGATGTCAATCTTCTCACGCACCTGGATAGCACCGTTAACCAGCAGGGGAAAAGCAGCGTAGCCTACACGGAATGTGCGAGGCTGCCCTGGTGTTGGCGTGCTCCGCTTCTGGTACATTGCGTACAGAGTAAAAAAAATGTGATGGTTCTCGGTGAGATTGAGTGGGAGTTGAATCTTGAACTCGTCACTTAGAGCGGTATCGCTGCTCCCGTGAGCTGAGGAGCTCCAGGCAACCGTATCAAGCGACAAGTTGCTAAGACCTCGTCCGTAGATGCACTGCAGCGCACCTTCTTCAGAGAGACTGTCATCCCGTTCCTTGATGCAAATCTGTATAGCGTACGTGTGATGTGACGATGGAAAGCTTCGCAGACTGCCAGTGTTGACAACGCGCATTCTAGACAGGCGAAAGTAGTAAACGTTGTTGTATGTTGTAAAGTACCCGGAGTTCAAAATTGGGATACAGCAAGGCGCGTATCGAAACGTTACAGGGCGTGCGCCAGGTACATCGGGGTCAAGTAGGCTTACAAGAGATTCACTCTCGTTCGGTCGAGGTTCGCTAGACTCAAAAGGAAAAGCCACTTCATACTTCGTCTTGTCCGACAGCGTGAACACAAAATTGAACGGAATTGTCTTGAGCACGCCACGTGAGCGCTCATCGGGTATCATCGCCATCATTTCTGCGTCATTCATGGTGCGGCGATAAACCTTCTTGACACTGACAATAGAGGGCATGTTCGTCTGTAGCAGTTCGCAAGGGGCCGCATACCACCCAATCTCCTCAAACACATCTGACTGCTGTGATAGCAGCAGCGTCTCTTCTTTCATCGGAGCGACGTGCACCTGCTTATATTTATCAGTCCGGACATACAGGTCGAGGTAATTTTCAAAGTCCTCGCAGCACGGTCGAAACACGCGTACTACGAGGTAAAGACTACCCCTATATTCATTTGGAATAAAAGCAATCACCTTTTGATCCTTCGCTTTTTCTTTTCGCTCCTTTTGTGGGTAAAACACATCGAGGCCGGAGTCAAAGTAAAAGGTTTCAGAGACCTTTGTCTTGTGCGTGTCAGTGATACTATAAAGAGAAGCAGCAATAATGAGAGGATCGGTTCCCTCCCCATGTATCTCGCACACCTGACTGCTGATCTTGGTTGCCTCGATGCACAGCACGCAACCTCCAGTGAACACGCGCATAGCTGGAATTGGCTTCTTGATCTCCACTTCATTTGACCACACATTGCGCGCTGTACAATCGCCCTCCGCATTACCATCCTCCACTTTGTTGCCTCTCACCTTCTCCCACACTTGCACAGGGTCTCCATAGGATATCGACGCTACTGCTTTATCCACCGCTGAACCATCACCGTGTGCTACCTCCTCGCTTGTGAGCAGCCTCTCGCTAGGTGCGTTATGAGGGAAGTCACCATCATCCACTGTGAGTGTTTCGTCGCGTAGCACAGCATCCTCGAAGTAGCATGTCAAATCAGAAAGCGGGCGCTGCGAGCCCTCGCAGTAACGCTCGCGACCGACAACACGCGAGCGACGCGCAATTTCATTCGAGATAATTGTCTGTTTTGCAGAGAAGAACCCCAGTTGAACCTTGACGTGGGCAGGAATGGCACTGCTCATCTCATCAGGGGGAAACAAGCAGCGGCCAGCCTCCCGAATAGTCCCAAAGCGGTGAATGTTGATACAGTCGCGAGAGACCCCTTCCTGATCTAAACCCCGTGCGCGTAACGCTGCCGCCAGATTCACCTCGAACTGCTCCAACGGCACATCTTGGGACTTCGTGTCTATCACTGCGGATACCGCATCCGCTGCTCTGCACAAGATACCGTTATTGTTGCGAACAGAGACCAATGAATTTGCTGAGGCCCGGCTTGCGGTGCCGTCATCGTCAGAGTCGTCGTCCGCGCTACTCTTGCCACTAGCAACATTGTCACTGCTCTGCGATTCACTTGCATTTACTGTCTCCAGGATATCGGACGCCAAATGTCTCTCTCCCTTCTGTTCCACATCAAAACTTGTGTTTGCAGTAGGCGTAGTATTAATCGTTGAAGGTTCAATAGATGTCGCCACCGGCAGAACTACTAGTGCCTCTGCTGCCGCTATCTGTGCAGTTCTAACCTGTTTACTGGCATACTCCTTCAGCACAGATTCACGAGCCTTGCGACGAATCTCTTCAAGTGACCTTTCAAAAGCTTCCCGTCTCGCCTGCTCATCAATTTCTCTCTTCGCACTGTTCATCGCAACACGAGACGATTCCTCCGCCTTCCTCACCCCAGTACGTTCATCAACTTCCGTCTGCAACAGATACTGGACGGCACGTTTGTGCTGGGTGACCGCCTCCGCTCTTGCCTGCTCCTCAGCTTCGCGTCTGGCCCGTTCCTCAGCTTCGAGACGGGCCTGCTCCTCAGCTAGGCGTCTGGCTTGCTCCTCAGCTTCGAGACGAGCCTGCTCCTCAGCTTCGAGACGGGCCTGCTCCTGAGCCTCACGTCTGGCCTGCTCTTCAGCTTGGCGTCTGGCCTGCTCCTCAGCTTCGCGTCTGGCCTGCTCTTCAGCTTCGAGACGCGCCTGCTCCTGAGCCTCCCATCTTGCTTGCTCTTCAGCCTCGCGTCTGGCTTGCTCCTCAGCTAGGCATCTGGCCTGCTCCTCAGCTTCGAGACGAGCCTGCTCCTCAGCTTCGAGACGGGCCTGCTCCTGAGCCTCCCATCTTGCCTGCTCTTCAGCTTCGCGTCTAGCCTGCTCCTCAGCTTCGAGACGGGCCTGCTCCTGAGCTTCCCATCTTGCCTGCTCCTCAGCTTCGCGTCTGGCCTGCTCCTCAGCTTGGCGTCTGGCCTGCTCCTCAGCTTCGAGACGGGCCTGCTCCTGAGCTTCCCATCTTGCCTGCTCCTGAGCTTCCCATCTTGCCTGCTCTTCAGCTAGGCGTCTCGCTTGCTCCTCAGCTTCGAGACGAGCCTGCTCCTCGGCTTCGAGACGGGCCTGCTCCTGAGCCTCCCATCTTGCTTGCTCTTCAGCCTCGCGTCTGGCTTGCTCCTCAGCTTCGCGTCTGGCCTGCTCCTCAGCTAGGCATCTGGCCTGCTCCTCAGCTTCGAGACGGGCCTGCTCCTGAGCCTCCCATCTTGCCTGCTCTTCAGCTTCGCGTCTAGCCTGCTCTTCAGCTTCGCGTCTGGCCTGCTCCTCAGCTTGGCGTCTGGCCTGCTCCTCAGCTTCGAGACGGGCCTGCTCCTGAGCTTCCCATCTTGCCTGCTCCTGAGCTTCCCATCTTGCCTGCTCTTCAGCTAGGCGTCTCGCTTGCTCCTCAGCTTCGAGACGTGCCTGCTCCTCAGCTTGGCGTCTGGCTTGCTCCTCAGCTTCGCGTCTGGCCTGCTCCTCAGCTTCGAGACGTGCCTGCTCCTCAGCTAGGCGTCTGGCTTGCTCCTCAGCTTCGAGACGGGCCTGCTCCTGAGCTTCCCATCTTGCCTGCTCTTCAGCTAGGCGTCTGGCTTGCTCCTCAGCTTCGCGCCTGGCCTGCTCTTCAGCCTCGCGCCTGGCCTGCTCCTCAGCTTCAAGGCGAGCTCGCTCTTCAGCTTCCGATGCTGCCCGTTCTTCTGCTTCCCATTGTGCTTGTTCTGCGGCTTCCCAGCGTGCTTGCTCCTCAGCCTCAAGGCGGGCCTGTTCTTCTGCGTGGTGTCTGGCCCGCACTTCGCTTTCATTTTCTTCGGTGTTCGATATATGAAAATCGCTCTTTGGCCAGGTATGAAGAGAAGCAGGTTCGTCAAAGAAGTTAGCCTCTGGATCATGATGCACATGCTGAGGATCTTCTGCCCTAAATTCCAACGTCGGTATCTTATGGTCGTCCACTGAACTTTGTGCTGCAGAGCCTTCTGTAGGGTAGTCCATGTCTCCTGAGACATTATGTCCATTAGCTCCGCCATGGTCAAACATAGCAACAGGCGGGGCCATCAATTGTGTGCGACTGCTCTCTGATGATTTGCCAGCGGCTGCACGAGCCTCCTTCTCTTCTTTTTTGCGGCGTAAACGCGCCTCCACTTCGGCCTGCATTGCGTCCTCTTGTGCAATCCGCTGACGCTCTGCCTCATCTATTTGGCTTATGGGGTAAAGTTCAAAGGGAGGAGGGTTGTGGCTCGTATCCTGAGCAAGCGCTTGATTGCGCTCAATCTCCCGCTCCATCTCCAGCATAATTTGCCGCTCAATATCATCACTGTAGGCCATTGGAGATGAAATACTCAATAAAAACAACGAGGAAGGAAGAGGAGTTGTGTGTGTGTGTGTGTGTGTGTGTGTGTGTATGTGTACGTGTGTATTCCTCTTCTTCTCCTTCTTGTTCACGTATCAATTTGCTCACTGTACTTTGCTCTTGAGGGGAAAACAAGTGCAAATACGCGCTTATTTTGGAGATGACTAAAAACTGTATAGTGAAACGCTAGATACGCTCTACAGTGATATGTTTAAAAAAAAATAGTAGAACCCCAAATGTCTAGCAACAAACAATAAATACGATATCTGAACAACTGTTGTTGCCTGAAACTTTTTTAAAGCGTGTAGTGTGTTAGTGGCTGCTGACTAGTAATAGGTCCTTTACCATATAATTCTTTAGAAGACTTCAATTACACTGGCAGAGAAAAAAAAAGGTAGGGTGGGAGAGATGAAGCAATACGTTTTTAGTTACAAGTTTGATTAGTTGATAAGCATCAAGCGTGATACAAAAACAGAAAAAAACATTCTGAAGAATAGCAATGATATTATTGCTACATCCAAGAGTTTGGCACCGCAGAAAAGATAAAGACACCCTGTCATTTTAGGTGTGATTTTCCTCAACTATCATTTATACACAACTTCTTTGATTGTGGGCATAAAACTCACCAAGGGCTCTTCTTACTTACCCCTCCCCTCCCCTTCCTTCGCGCTTCAATAACACTTTCATCCGGGGAGCGTTGCCGATATCGTTCATGTGCCATCGTAGCCTTGTAGATAAACGGTTTATTGAATGGCTTTAAAATATTAGCGGTCATGGTTGAAGGCGTTGGAAGATAAGAAGAAAAAAAAGTAAGCGATGAAGTACGTTGTGCATCTCAAATAGAAAAACATACAAAAAAAAAAATACATGTTGAAAACATCGACAATACTTGAAGAGGCACACACGGAAAAGCAAAATGCTCAGAAAGGGCACCACAACCTCTTTCGGTGCCACTGTGTGTATACCTACTTCCCCTTTTCTGAGGTTTTCATCACCATGTATATGAAAAAAAGGAGTGAGAGAGACGCGGGTGTACCTTACCTCATCCACTTACCGATAGGACCTCGTGATGCACGCTACCGTGATGAACAACACATGCACGGAAGAAGAGCGGCATTCACCTTTCACATAATAGTAATAATAATTGAAAACAAAAATAAAGGACAGCTGAATGTATAAAAACGAGAGGAAAAGAAACAGAAAGGCAATAAAGAAAAGTAGTGTTACATGTTGCTCATTTTTCCCCCGACCAACCTGTATGAAAGTAGACATTGGCATAGCTTTATATGCGGCCTCTTTCTTTCCTTCTTTTCGCTTCGCGCTTCTCCTGTTGCTATTGTTGTCGCCGCATATTTTCTTTCCCACCGCTATACGATGTTTCATTTCCTCCCTACTTCACAGAAAGGGGAAAGAATGGCACACATACACACACCCACAGTCTCAATATTCTCGTTCTAGATAATGTATTCCTCACACTGCACTCCTTCAAGGGTGCTCCAAGGACAGCTATTCAATCTTTCCTTTTCTCCTTGTCCCCTCACACAATCACGGGTTTCTTTTCTACTACAAATATTCCCTCCACTACCGACGGAATTGCACGGTACTGTGCATCCGCAATCTCAACCTTGTCCGTTGAGTTGAGCAGCACCGGGGCTGTCTGTGTCTGAAAGCCAGTGATAGTCTTGGGCTTTCCAGGCACCGCTACAGTGTCTACGGGGAGGCCCACACGCACCTGTACGCCAGGTACCGGTTTCATGTTTTCATCGACAGGGATAACCATGCGCGGGGCAATGCTGGGAGTGAGATTGAAGAACATGTAGTGGTACTTGTCAAGGATTGTCTTATCCAGTTCAAGCGCACTGTGCAGGACGCTCAGGATGCCCATCAGCGCTGTAGGATTGACAAAAGTGCGGTCGTGCTGAAGGACAGAGAAGGAAAGATGTCCCTTACCCATTGCACACAGCCCCTGCGCAAGACGCACTACAAATAGTACGGGAGCAAACTTCTCACGCTGATAGTAAGAAGCCAAGTTGCGCAACTTGCCCGCAACGCGAGCGTTGTTGCTGCCGGCAGACACGAGACCGAGTGCTAATATTGCGTTACTCGCGGTGGGGATATCGCTATCGTGCGCGAGGCGGTTGAGAGTTTCCACAACGGCCATATTCGGGTTTGCGGCGGAAAGAAGCGCGTACACGAGGGGAACCGCACGACGACCCGACATGTTGTGCTCGCCCTTGCTGACCGTATCGGCAAGCAGCATATGAATAATAGCCCTCTTGGTCATCTCCGTGCCGAGCGTCTCCCCAACTGCAACGAGCCCAATACCGAGGACGGCAGCTGCCTTATAGTTAAGCGGCTGCTGCTTCTCCTTCTCTTCATCCTTCTCTTCCTCCCCCTCCGCCTCCGGCTTTTCAGTGTCGTCCTCCTCTTCAGCGTCGGCGTTCTCGGCTATTGCGTGGAAGAAGTTCTGGATGACCACAACGTTGCCAGTTGCAGCAAACGCACAGCCGCGCACAACAATCTCCGTGTAGCGCTTGATCAGAGGTGACAAAGCCTGAGTGGCATCGAGTAGTGTGTCGGCCGCTTCCTGGCAGCCAAGGAACATGCAGCCCAGAGCCAGAATAAGATAGCGCAGGCATGTCTCATGCCTATTGACGTCAGAAATTTCGATCAAGCAGCTCATCATTGTCTCCGTAATATCCTCATCTGCAGAGCCCACGTACACCATGGAAAGTGCATATGCCGTCATGCATTGCACTTCAAAAGATTGGTCGGCATCAGCAAGAATGGGATTCAGCAGTTCCTTGATATCTTGCTTCCTGGTGCCGGCATACGCATAGCCAAGACCCAAGATAGCGCCAATCGAGACTTCCTTCTGAGGCGACGTGACATACTCGCAAAGCAGGCCGTACGCAGGATCAAAAGGGTGCTTCACACCACACATGGTAATGCCCATTGCCATGCACGCACCGGCCTTGACAAAGGGGCTCTCAGAGTAAAGATACTTATCAAGCTCCTGAATACCATCCGTGTGGTCCCACAAGTGCAGCAGGCCAAGCGCGGAAATGGTAGATATAATGCGGTCCTCGCGTTGCTCAAAGATGAAAGTGTCCACCTCCGTGAGAAACTTATCCTTGCCGTAGCCGCAATTGACAAGACCGCTCACAAATGTGCAGGCCAGATTATACCGCTGCCCCTCTGATGTTCCAGTCTTGCTATCGCCCGTCTTAAATATCTCCTCGGGCGCCTTGGGGACAAGGGAATCCAGTTCGCTAGCGGTGTGCCGGTAGATCTGGGAAAGTCCCATGTTGCCATTCGCCTCGCGGAGGAGCTCCTCCTCCTCGTCATCAAAGTCCACAAACACCTTGTTACGTGCGCACTCCAGCGCCATCTGAAGACGCACCGCTTGCTTATCACACTGAGAGAAGAGACTCTTCACCTTCTCATGGTCGGCCAATTGCAGCGCGATCACCATCGCCTCGGCAAAGGCGCCCATCTTGATATAGATGTCGTGCACCACACTTAGGACCTCAGTGTCGAGAGGGCGAGTAAGGTACTTGCTCATTGCTGAAGCGTAGCTGGCAATGCGCTTGTAGTTGGCATCATCCACGTATGAAACAATGCGAGAGATGCCGTCAACCTCCGCCAAGAGGTCAACAGCAGTGGGCTCATCCTGGTGCGCAATCATGTACTCCACAATTTGATTCACAAAACCGTTAAGGTAGCTCGTGTCTTCACTTTTACGCTCCTTCCACTCCTCGGCAATGCCGCCAGAGAGAAAGCGAAGGTATTCGTGACCCCACTGAGCGAGATCATCCTGCGTGCCCTTCAGCTTGTGCTCCAGTGTGACGCGGCGCACGTCCTCAATTTCGAGTGTCATGGCAACAAACGATAAAACGTCGTGCAGTCTGCGGATAAGAGCGGCGTCTTGCGTAGCCTTAAGTGCCTGCTCAAGCTCTGGGTATAAAGAGCGAACGTATTTGAGAGGCTTCGGCACAGACGCGACGCTGCCACTGCTGGTGCGTAGAAGATCTGCTAATTGATCTACAGCAATCTTGGCAATGCCTGTGTTGCTGTCACCCGCCCTAGTAACGAGAAGCTCCACCTGCTCCTTGATGCGCTCATCCTCCTCACTCATCTTGGTGTCTGCATCCTTGTTGTTCGCGCTGTTCGTATTGTTGTTGTGCTTCTTCCGCGGGTCTTCAGCAGGTGCACCGATCTGCACTGCCTTCTTATCCGTAGCGCCGCTCATCAAGACAAATGTCGGCGTACAAGAAAAAAAAAGCAGAGGGAACAAATAAATAAACAAAATAAAGAAAGAACTAGGGTGCGGTCGTGTGTCCCTGCCAATACCTCACTCGTTCGCTACAAAGCTATTCTTGAGATATTTTTTATAAATATAGTTTAATAATACTAAAACTAAGCAAGTACAATAATGTTTTGTACAAATATAAAGATTGCATTCATTTTTTTAAAAAAAAGGAAAAAGAATTTCAAAAAGATGAAGATGCATGCACGTCAAATGATTTCATAGATCGCTCCAATATATATACTAATGAGTGGCTACACATCAATGTAGAGAAGTGTACCGTGAAGTCAGGCAACTACAAAAGGAATTTATTTGTTTTTGTAACGAGTCTAAACAAACGAAACAACAAACACACACACACATACACAGTAACACATATTGCATATTTGATGATTGCATTTTTTTTAAAAAAAGGAATGCAATAGACGCAATATAAAGAAAGAAATAGTTTACATTAAGACAGCCCTACAGCATAAGGCAAATCTTCCATCCACTTGAGTGTAGCAACTGAGAAGAAAAAAAAAATATGCAGAGATACACACACCAGTGAAGAATCAACAACACACCTTTGATAGCTGCTCCGCATTCTACAACAAGTTAGAAGACAAGCGTGCAAGCTGACGAACATTGGAAGAGAAATAGACAAAGTTACTCTCTGAGGAATGTTCGCCCTGCTTTGGCAGTTCAAGGTTCAGCAAGCTCTGAAAGTCTGACATACGCCGTACAACACGCTGCATGTCTGGCCCCACCACAAGTACTCCAAGACAGCCGCGAAGAAGCACATCTAGCAGGTGAAACACAGCACCACTGTGCCGCTCACGGTCGTAAGAGACTCCCTTAGATCGGCACAGCGTGAAGAAAGCCGTGTGGCGAATACCAGAAATGAAAGGATTGTATATAATGCCGCTGTACACATACTTGAGCTCCTTTCCTGTCTCTGGCATCATGCATACACCCCTCATCGCATCCCATTCGCTATGGGTAATCATCGCGGCAAAATCATGTGCCACAGCGTTGTTTGTCCGGTGCATATCTACGTCTACACCCCACATACGTACAACATTGGTTCCATCACCATTTGGATTGGGTTTTTCAAAGAGAACAAAGTCAATAGACATGTAGCCAAATACGCGCTTCCGAAAGGCGGCGCGGCCAACAGTGAGCGAAGCCTCGCGCACAGCATCATACGGAATAGGAGAAGAACAGGGAAAGCAGCACCCCATCTCAGTAAACGCAGGTGCAAGTAGCGGCTCCACTACAGAGCGCAGATGAACCTCTCCGGATGGTTCTATAAATAAGTTTGCCGTTACCGTGGCCAAAACGCGGCTAGGGACGGCCTCCACGCATGCCCCAACAACGTCCAAGGTATTGAGATAAGATGACCAATCCGCATAGCAGCCTGGGTGAACCAAGCGTGCTCGCTTGTCGCCAAACTCCTCTAGTTCTTGCAGCACAGACTCAAAGCGAGGCGCGTCGCGGCCAGCAGCGGCTGCCTTAAGGGATTTCATGCGACTCGTATCAAAGTACGCGTGCCCTCTGCTACCTGCCTCTGTGTCGAGCTTGATAAGCCACCGTGGAACTTCACGGTGTTCAATCATAAGTGTCGCAAGAGCTCGTAAGAGATCCGCACTAGAGCGAAGCTGTGTGACTCCCGGTGGTATAGTGACGCCCGCGGATTCCAAGAGGCGCTGGCAGCCACTTTTTGTTCCAAACACCTGCGCGACACGCGGCTCCGGACTGAGCAAAGGCAAATTGAGCATCGTAGCCATTGTGAGCTCCTCTGGTCCTAGCACTCCAGGCACAATGAAGGCTGGTTTACCTGTGGCAAGTGCTGACAGCAGCTTCATCAGGCGTGCTGATAAGAGCACAAGCCGAGTAAGGCTCATTCCTTCCGGCAATCTAGATACATCCTCTGGCACTAAGAATGTGAGGCGGCCTGCCACGTTTGAGACTCCCGCGTCGGCAAGGAGAGTGTAGTAGTACTCCAGCACTTCGGTCTCAGGCTTGAATGGTGCCACAAACACAAGCTCTACGTTAGGGTCTGCCAAGTCGCACAAGCGGGTGAGCTGTCCAAGTTGTCGTACAAAGTAAAAAGGAATGTTCTTAGCATGAAAGGAAGGATAAGACAGAGAGGGAATGTGAATCACTGTGCGCTTTGAGCTACGAATACGCGGCCAACGCTTAATGAACTCCTCCATTGTTTGCCTCCAGCGTGTGAGTCGTGTCTCCCGCACGGTATTAATCACGCGCCGCGTCACACAGTGCGCACGGTGAATGGCCCACTGCTGCTGAATGATCGTGGCTGCCCGTGTTCCAATGACGAGGTGAGTGTACGCAATGCGCTGTTTATGCATGCGCCACACCGACTGGATCTTCGCTGCTGCCAAGTCATGACCGCGCACTCCGTAATTGTACTGCTGTGAGATGTCCCCGAGAAAAGGCTCCACGTCTTCATAATTGGCTACACATTCCAGCAAGTCTCGCTGTGTTGCGTACCCATCCAACTGATAGGACGCCAGCGTGGCAAGCTTCTTGCCATCAATGTAGCCAACCTCCACGCCGTAGCTCTTCAAAAACTCTTCGAGAGTTTGTATAAGGCGCTCGATATTGCCCCAAGAAGAGAGATAGTGCCTCTTGAATGAGGCAAACTCGGGCGTGTTACGGAGCGTCTTACCTTTACGAATGATAAACTCGTGCATCGAGTAGAGATCAAGCAGTTCGGTGTAGGTGCGTGCGTCATCGCGTTGTACCTCGCTAGCATCTGCCGTCGGCGCAGCCGTAGAGGACGTGGTAGGGCTAGACTGTGAGTACGCTGCTTCCTCCTCTTCCCAGGCTTTGAGTTCTGTGAGATTTAGTTTTGTGGGAAGCTTTTCAATCTCGCTGTAATCTAGTTTATAACCCTTCATGCGGCTATATCCCGAAGTCTCAGTCATTATCGACAACTGCTGTTGCTTGCTCATACGAGACGCAACGCCGCTATGCAGTGGTGCGCGTAATGCCTTCATGGGACCTCCTGTCGTGAGCGCTCGCTCAAGGTCAAATGTAGGCGGCAGATCTCCTTTCTCCACCAGCTGCAAAAAGCCTTCATTTGGGTCTGAAGAGGCATCTGCTGGTTTATAATCAGCTGTGACACGCTTCGGTGTGATTAAGGGTAGTAAAGGTTTTGGCCGAGAACTTGGATTCTTGTTGATGGGAATGTAGTCGCGCGTCTTGCTAGCGCGCATTATTTGTCTGTCGTGGTGCTACAGGCGTGTGTATATACAAATTTCTATTTGTTCTTGTGCCGGCCGTATATTTTTGTGCTTTTCCTGGAGTGCGGCTAGTACACTTGCTTACTAAGGGAAGAAAACAGCCAAAGTACCGGTATCAAAGAAAAAAAAATGGGAGAACAAAGATGCATTGACATCGGTGTGCTGCATGAGATAGAATAGAATCGCAATGCAAACATACAGGACCGAATGCATTCGCTCACCTTCACAAATATGTAATACAGAGAAAGAAAACAGAAAAGAGGATGTGCACCGATAACTGTATTGACTAACACACATACTTATACGCACACACATTCCCGCTCCTATTTCCCTCTTGTACACGTCGGCTCTTGATGCAAGTTGAGATATGCGCCCATTGTTTACCTGACAAAAATTCACTTCACAACCCACCCACTATGTGGAGACAGCACACACACATACACACAGAGAGCACACGAGTATCATATAACCACCTTTATCTCATTACAAAATTTAAGTTGTCCTCAGCGCCATCGCGCTCCACTGCATCCTCGTTAGGCACCACAGGTGCCGTCGGTGCACCGCCGATAGTACGTGTCTTGGGGCCCTCCGCATTTGGATCCTCAGAAAGTCCAGCGTTGATTTTCTGCAACTTCTGCCGCAGTACCTCCACCGCGTCATACACGATCTGCAGCACCGGGAGTGCGCCAGTGGACTCAACTACAAAGGTGAAATCAAAATAGTCCTTCTTGCTCTTTCGCGGACGCACAAACACAAGTGGCTCTGGAAGCTTATCAAAAGGCGCCTCCAGCGCAGTGCACTCGCGGCAGAAGATGCACGCATCAGCGTCTCTGACGGCGACCTGATGGGTCTTGTGGTCAAACTCGAATACGTTGCGAGGGCAGCGATTCACCCATTTAGTGCAGTGTTCATCATCCAACTTGGCAAAGCCTTCAGGATTGAGAACAATGTCTGGCGCGTATCGCATCGCCACGGTGGCGACTGGCATAAACTTAGCGTGCGTCTTTCCAATGTTCTTCCGAATCACAATGCGCAGATTTAGTTTCTGGCAGCGCCCGAGAGTGACGAGCCAGATGCCCTTCTCTTCCGCACTCACCGGATACACTTCATCATCGTCAATCTTCAGAGATTCGTTTACAAACACCTGAACACTATGCTGGTCCTCCGGGCACTCAGCATGAAGCTCACCGGTGATCTGGCAAGATGGGCAACCCACGCCGCCACACGCGCAGTCGCGGGCGTAGTTCAATCGACGAGCCTTCATTGAAAACAGAGGAACTAGACCAAGACGGTGCGCTATCATCTCATCTGGAAGCACAGAGGTGTTGTCGACAATGGTAACAGCCTCAATGCCAAGCACAGGGACCTCTGCAAGCATCACACGACGCAGGCCATTCGCGAACGAATTGTCTACCTCGCAAAGGTGAAACTCCAGTGTCTCTCCAGCATTATGCGCCTTCTGCTGGCAGTCTATAATCCTCACCTTCATCTCTGCGCACAATAAAAAAAGCAAACTAACTAACTTGTACCTACCACAATTATATGCGTAGTTGGTCTCTTAAAGAAGAGAAGAAAAAAATAGGCAAAAGAAAAGCTATTCAAGACGAGAAAAAGCCACCACGTATTGTCTTAAAATGCCAAGAATATACAACTTCTAATATTTATTTAGAAACTACTGCCAAAATGGAGGAAAGAGAAGAGAACATCAAAGGGGTTCAGAGAGGGGAAAAATGCGTTGAACATGAAGAGAAGCATGTAGACATACTTTGTGTTTTTCGCAATAGCAGTTCAATGGCTTCGCAAACGTTGAGAAGCAACAAGTGATATGGATATCAATAATGATTTTTTTCTGATAAGCACGACAATATGCACGTTATACGCGAAAGCACGCGCATAAAAACAAACAAACAAGCCCACAACAACAACAAAAAAAAAAAAACATACAATAGAAGGAAAGAGGAAAAAAAAAAGGGCAACGGCCACTGCACTTAGAAAAGTCAATGGAAATATGCAAAACAAGATAAACGGGTAAAACTGTTCACTTGAGCATCACAAGTAAGGATCATTCTATATTCGCAAGTGTTGAGTCAAAGAAAGATTGCGCTATTCAGTCATCCTTCGCGGTTGCGTTCTCTCTACTACCTCTATTTTCTCTTCTTCTTAACTCACTACCGTATTGTGTCTCCCTGCAGCAACGCAGGTGTCTAATTGTATTACATATACATAATAAAAGAAAAAAAAATCCTCGTTTTGTTCCCTCTATAGCAAGATAAAGGTACTACGCAATTGGGAGGAGAAAAAAATACCAAAACATAAAGCACCCAACATGCCGAATGAAACAGATAAAAATAAAAGTAGTGCAGCCAGTCATAAACACACGCACTCACCACATTCGTTGGCCCATGAGGAACCATGTATATGCATGCATAGATTTATACTGGCACCATGTAAGCACCACACAACAATGATTGCTCCACTTGCTCTTTTCCATCTCATATTCAAACGCCACTATATGTGGGAACACAACCACTTCTATCATCCTTTCCCTCAATTCGTTTTCCTTTCTATCTTTCCACTCAGCTTCCTCTTGTGCCATTTATGTTTTCTAGTCACGGAGGCGCAAGTACAGATTCTTGAGCTGGCGAGCCTCCCAACGGACGGTGTTACGAGCCGAACTGTCCTGCTTGGAGGGGTCAGGATGAATAAAGGCAGGGATCTCGCCAAATGTGTCAGCGTTGTCAAAGAACGCCAAAATCTCATCATAGGTGGAGTCCTTGAGAATAACCATGTGCTTTGCGAGGTGCATCGCTAACGCAAGGAAGCAACGCTTGGCGTAGAACCATGTGTCGGTCATAATCTTACGATGGTATGGCTCCAGAGATTTGATAATGCGTGAAATGCCAAACTCAAAGTTCCCCTTGGAGCAGTACAGAGTGCCAATAACAAGATTAACAATGCACAGGTGCAGCGGCTGCTTGTCGGGGTCTGTGTACGTGAGTTTTTCCTCGTCCCTCTCAATGCGGCGCATGATCTCCTCTGCCTTGTCATTCTTTGCCGTCATAATGTACGAAACACATAAATTCGCAAGCACAATCGCGCTGCAGTTGAGAATGTTCTCTGCATTCGCCTCCACCACGGGCTCATAGTAGCGGATCGCCTCACGAAACTTCGTTTCCTGCATAAAGAACACGTGAGCTACGTTCAGCTTCCACACCTCATGCTCTGAGCAAAACTCTGCTGACTGCCTAAACAACTTCTCAACCATGGGGTAGTTGTCAATCTCCCAATAAACATTGGCCTGTGCCATCAATACAGGGATGTAGTCCTCAAGTGCGTCGTCGTACGCTCTTACAGCAGCCTTGGCGGCATCCTTATCGTGATTCTGCTTGGCATCTTGAATCTTCTTTGTCATCTTGCGAAGCTGATCTATATGCTTCTGCGCGAGAATGTCGAACTTGCGGTATGCCTCGGCGGGAGATGTTTGCGCCGTAATGAGGCCGTCCAAGAAGTCGTACAGTGACTGATGATTCTGCGACAGATACTGCCAAGCCAGATGTGGATTCTCCGCCAGTACATCGGCAGCAAGATCGAAATACTGGTACTTGCAGTAGAAAAGAAGCAAGTTCTGGAAAGTCTCGGGAGGAAATGGCGGTGTCTGAAGGAGAAAGTTTAACTTCTTAAAGCCGCTTGTCGGATCCTCGTTCATGTTGATGAGCGCTGTGTTATGCAGCGTGACAGGATCAAGCTCTTCATCCGTGCGTGGTGGCATGTCAGTGAGTGCCTCCTTCGCGGCAGGGATACTTTTCATCTGAAATTCAATGGCTGCCTTGAGGTTAAAGGCCTCAATAAGCGCAGTCTCCTTCAGCACTTGCGTGTTGCCCACCGAGCGCGCCTCGTTGCCCTCAGTGTTGCTGCCAATGTTCAGCTCGGGGTGGTCCTGGACGCCTTTTTCGATAATCTCCGCAATATGCGTAAGCGAGGCACCGTACTGCTGCATGCGGTAGTATGTAAGTGCGATGTTATAGGCAAGGTCCGTCTTGAACCCCAAAGCGTTCTGTGCACTCTGGAACTTCGCTAGCGCCTCCTCGTAACTGCCCTCGTGGCATAGAACGCATCCCTCCAAAACGGTGGTATCGGGATCCTCCACAGGGCACTTCTCAAGAAAAGACTTGGTTTGTGGAATGTCTTCCTGCTCGTACGCAACGGCTGCCTGCAGCTTAGTCAGGCGCATCTCGTACTGCTCAGAGTCCATCATGGTGCACATCTTGCTACTCTCCACATATGCGCCGGCCTTATAGAGTGCCTGCGCGTAGTACACCCTGTACTCTTCCACATTCGGACAGATCTTCACCAACTGGTCGTAGAGGCTTGCGGACTCCGCGTACTCGCCCATCATGTAGTAGCAGTACGCCATGAGAGACAGCGCGGCGCGGCTTCGCGGAAACTCTTCCAACTGTGTAGAAAGCAACTCAACGGCCTCGCCATACTGATGATCGCGGATGTAGCCATACACCGTGGCAGTGAAAGTACCCTCCTGCACTTGGGTCTGAATGCGACCAAGAGTGGTGCCTCCACCCATCGTAGTAGTGGGTCTCATCGACCCGGACGGAGAGAAGCTCGTACCTGTGTTAATGCGCATACCTGTGATTGGTCGCGCGGTCATTGCTTGCAGATAATAATAATAAAAAAAAAGTTCCAAGATAGCCAAAAGGAAAAATACAGTGCAGCAAGCTACTAAAAGCTGCAGTACTTGGCTCTGAAAAGGAAAGAAAAAACACTCAACACAAAAACACTATATAGTTGAACCGTTTATAATTTAATTTAAAGTAAATATTTAAAAGAAGAAAAGAAAAGAAAATATATTGATTGAATTTTTGCGCGTACGCGTACGGTCACAGCTTAGATGAAAAACGCAGAAACCCTCTCAATTATGAACACCCTTCCATCAGATAATGCAAGCAACTGAAACATATGTGTTGAAAGAAACACAAAAACATATTATGCAAGTACGTTCAATTTCTTAGCGAGCAACACATTTAAAAAAAAAAAAAAGAAGAAGAAGAGAGGATTGAATGTTTCTCTTTCAGCTTCTGTATGCGACGTGACTGCTTATGGGTGAAATGTATCGCACGCACATCGTAAATGTCTAGACAGCCTCAACGTACTTCTCCTCCTCGCGCTTTGCCATTGCCATGCGAACGAACTGGAGATGCTTTCCATCCAACTTGTATAGCCTCAGCCATATCCCTAAAGCAGAAATAGACAATGCAAGCGTGACGGCACCTACAAACATCACTGCAGACGGTGCCACCACCACGGCAGCTGCGATGAGTTCCTGCTGCGCCTTGCCAGCAACAACGGCGGTTCTAGCAGTGGCAGCCTCCGTACGCGCCTTTAGCTTAGCAGCATCACCTCTCTTCACATGTGCAGGGATGAGGGCATCCTGAAAGAAGAACACAATACAAACCAAAGTTGGAGCAAGTGCCTGCATCGGAGTTACCACCATTGACACAAGACCCTCCGTTGCAGCCGTCATTGGCGTACTTCTACCAAAAATGACGGTGTCCTCGTCCACCACACAGTCCACTATCAGCGATTGCAGCAGCCGATGGGTCTCGCACAGCACTCGGGCAGCAAGTAGCAGTAAGGAAAAAAACGCACTCTGCGGCCTGAACCCCTCATCCTCCACCATGCGACGTGACACGAAAAGCATCACAAGCCCTACTAGCGCCTGGCATACCAGCAACCCAGCAAGAAAACGTTTGTGTCCCCATAAACCGTACAGGGGCCCCGACACAAGCGCAAGACAGCTAGGAAGAAAAAACGATAGCGCGAGTAAAGCAGCCCTTACAGGGGCGGAGACAATACCTGAGCACACGACAGACAAAAGAATTGTGAAAAAGCTAGTAAGGAGAGCACCAAGAAAGCTTTGGCTTGCAGCGACAAGAACCAGTGCCTTCGCCGACGGGCGTGCTATTGTCTGGCGTATAAAAGACCAAAAGCGGTAGCTGCTCATCAGCCGTTCCGTGCTGCCACTACTACTGTACTTTGTAGCACTACGTGTGTGCAGTCCGCTGAGCATCAAAAGAGAAGAAGACGGCGCCACACGCACCAGAAAAGTTGCACAGGCCCAAAGGCCCACCCCACAGAGAAGAGCAGTCATAAAGGCGGAGCAACAAAACCACGTCAACTGCAGCGGCTTCCCAACATTATCAAGAAAATATGCAGCAAAACCCAAACCGACAGTACCTAATCCTTGAAACACGGAAGTTAACCGGAACTCCCTCTCCGCGTCACCGGACTGTGCAATCGCATCCGCCTGTAGCGCTCGTTGCGATGTTTCACAGTACAGATACGTAACCTCGTATGCAGACACCACCAGCGCAAACGACAACGCCGCATGTAGTACCGGCAGATACAAACCGCACCATAGTAAGTAAAAACACAGCGCTAGAAGAGGACCGCCTACGTTCAGACGCCCGGCGTAGCCACCTGTGAAGAGGGTGTAGTGCGTTTCTATCCGCCACGCCACGCCTAGTTGGCACGTCCCCACAATAAATATACGAACTATCTGCCCCATGGCAAAGTACAAGACGGCTCGTCCAAGACCGTCAGGTGGCGTTCGTCCACTTATTGATGGGAATGCGTGCCGTACATAGTAATCCACGTAAAAGGCGGTAAAAAACGAATGTGCACAACTAATAAAGAGCGTAACACATCCGTGAAGAGACAGTCCTTCGGCGGATGCCTTCATTTTTCTCTGCTACTATAAATAAATCAAGATTATATATGCGTATGTACATACATATAAGAAGGAAAGAGAGACGTATTTAACTCAATACAAATGTGCGGAAAAGACAGAGAGAGAGAGAGAGGAAGGGAATTCATCAGGAAAAAAGCGTCTTGAATGTGACGACACGTAAAAAGCAGTTGTACTGAAGTTGTAAACGCCTATTTCATCAGAAAATGTGGCATTGAGAGTGCAATCTCCTACTTGCCTCTGTGTTTTAAAAAAACATTGTGTGAGTGAATACGATTACCTGTGTGTTTTGTAAATAAAAAGCCCACCAACAATATTGATCCAAACATTACACCATCACACTGTGTATACCAAATTTGTGCTAGATACACACGATGGAGGCTGTGCAACTGAGTTTTCTCATAGCACATTAAATCAAGTCCTTTCTTTTAAAAAGAAAAAAAAAATAAGAAGAAGAAGAAGAAGACAACGCAAAAAGTATGTAAATATGTACTCTCCACCCACAGGGTCTGTAGCACATTCGTTCCTATATCCAGCCTTCCCAACAAGTGCAGAATTTCAAGATGCATTGCACAGCGAAATTCGGACAAGAAGATCAGGAAAATACGTGTAGGAAAACGCCATTGCAATGTGTCGTGTGTATGTTTCTTATGCTATTCAAACATAAGCAAAGGCCAAAGAAAAAAAAAAAAAACATGATACCATTTTGACTTTACCAAAAAAAAAGAGTAAAAATGGATTTTCGGTTTGAAATCGGGGAGGGCTATTATTGAAGTGGCACGCAACTGTAGCTAACATCAATTCAGCATGCGATACAAAACAATAAGTGGAGAATGCGTGGATACAGCATATCTAGACAGAGGAGGAACGTTCTTCTCTTTTTAAAAAAAAAATGATTGCGTGCAATTCCCTGCTAATGCATCTAGTAGTCATAGCCCCCAGCGTCACTGCCCTCGTCAGAGTCAGAATCCCTGCTATTTTCTTTATTCCCATCCTCCCCTTCAACTCTCTCGTCGCTATCTCCTGTGTTGTCCTTGCTTTCGTCGTCTTCATCCTCGTCTTCATCGTCACCACTTTCCCGCTGCTTCGCAAGCATTGCCTTGAACTTTGCACCTTCGTCTGCATACACTGCCTTGCGCATAATTTTAAATTCACGTTCCTGCTTCTCATTCTCAAGTTCTCCAGTGGCCGTGCCGGGGACAAGCATTGGACGCCCGCCTTTTCCGATAGGAGCGACAGGTGCGCCAACATTCTCGCGCTGAACACGCTCCTTTACTTGTTTTGCAAACTTGTTCACCGTGGGATCCCAGTTGTCATCCTCCTCCAGCTGCGCATCATCAAGCTCGTCATCGTACACGTATGGTGTCTTGGGCTCATCAATATGCATTGTCACTGGATGAGTTCTTTGATACTCTGCGTTGTCCTCTAAGTTCTTCTCGTCCCAGACCACTCTTCTAGAAGCGGACATTGTGACAGAATATACTCAAACAGATACTTTAGCTGATTGCTGGGTGTGTAGAGGTAACAATAAAATAAATGCGTGCGTGAATACCACGATTTCTACTTTTTTTTTACACTAAGTGTGGTTGTGCACCAACTAAAAAAGAAACTTTTAAAAAAAACAATGTGTTGGAAAAGTATTGTTGTAATTGTAATATATCCTTTGAATTCCTAACAACGAAAAAAAAAAGGGCAACTGTAACAAAGAAAAAAAAAAAAAGAGCAACAGTATTTAGTACGAAAGCATATATATCAAATAAAAATTATGAAGACAATGCCGTGATGTCATCATCCACAAAGCACATCTTCACTGGCACAACTCGCCCAAAAAATTGAGCAAAAAAAAAAAGAGCACACACATCTGTAGTACACTACACGCAGTCGTGCTGATTTTTCTTCTATGCTTCCTTTAAAAAAATCTGGACAGACTTCTAGCGAACACCCACAGACACAAAAGAAAAAGAAGGAAAAGGTGGGGGGAGGGTATCATTAAATAGTGCGAGCATCAAATGTTGGAATTATGCGTGCAGCCACGCTCGCTGGAACTTTCTCAAAGCTCAAGCTGCATGGCAGAGACTCCAGCTTGACTGAAGGTAGAACAGGAAACCCATAAAAAAACGTAGCCTGTTTTGCTGTGACAGTTGCTGGTGCGACTGACTCTGTGGTGGCACTGCTCCTTTCCGCCTTCTTTTGCGCCAGGCGCTGCTTCAACAGTGACACAGCATCTGGTTTGCTCCCTTCTTGAGAACTTTTTGGCTCCCCTGCGCGCATTTCCAAAGCCTCCTTCTTCTCCGCGAGACGCTTCTTCAGCTCTTGCGCAGGTGTACTTGCCACCTTAAGTGAAGATGGCACTAGTGATGAAGCGGCGGTGCTTGTGACCTGAGAAACTGGGTTGTGTGCAACACTGGATGCCCCCCCTGACAACGCACGCTTGACGCTCGACTCATAAAAGGCCCTCTGTGTGGTTGAAAGCAGCTCCCAGTGGGTAGACATGCGAGCAAGGTACCCCTTCTCTGCCTGCGCGCTCTCAAACGTAGTTGGTGCTGTCCAATGCTGCGGCCACAAGTCCTCTGGAAGCCCCGCAAGGCCGGTCATCACAGGAGTAGTAGCGGAAGAGGCAAGAGGTGGCACTGGGACTACATCGCGAGTGCGGTTGTCACTAGAGAAAAACATGCGGCACTGGACTGAGCTGTTGTCATCAGTGTTTACTACTGATAAGGAGCAACGGCTGAATACTAGAGCTCTAGTCGCGTCCGCAACCGATCCTAGGCGTAGATACACCGTCGCAGCCTTCTCATCAGCAACCAGTGCCACTACTGAAGGGGCACCCATCTCTACTGCGCCATCGGCAGCCAAGTGTTGGTGAATAATGGCCTCTAGTGCAGCCTGTACAGCCCAAGCCTGTGTGTCTGCGTGCGGAACACCGAGCACCTTCAGTTCACTCGTGGGTTCAGCAGAAAGGGACTGGGCGTAGAGCGTGCTGCACCGGAAGCACTCCTGTCGTTGTGAAGAATTCAGATTACTACACACTCCACACACCCAGTCGCTCTTAGGCCGCCGTATAGGCGGCGAAGGAGGAACTGGACGTGAAGCAACAGTGGCAGCTGTAACACCCAGCACGCTCCCACCCGCTGTAGCTGCTGCCGAGGCAGAGAAGTGCTGAAAGGCGACCTCCCCAAGCTCTTGCTGCAAGGATGATGCTGCTGTGACTGGGGGGAAAGTGTCTTCCTCTGCAGTGCCCAGTACACCATCTCCCGCTGCAGGTTCCGCCGAGGTAGAGAAGTGCTGAAAGACAACTTTCTTTAGCTTCTGTCGTCGGAGTCGGCGAAGGCGGCGACGGCGGCGAGGAGGAGTTTCACTCCGTCGATCGTGGCTGCTGCTGCTGCTGCTGTTGCTTCGGCTGTTGTGATGAGAACTACTGTGCTCATGAGATGCGCTATCACTGCTGCCTTGGCTGCTCCACAAGCTGCAGCTACTGGCACTACTGCTATTACTTGAGCTGCTTCTTGATGACAACGACGACGATGCTGATCCTGATCGCGTCCTTCCGCGCTTAGGAGAGGGTGGGGCCTTCCGACGGCTCATCCAGTTTTCGTGGTATCTACTGCAAAAGGCAAAAGCAATAATTAAATAATAATAATAATAATATTAATAAAAAGGGACCTTCAAACAGTGGTACAATAAATGTACATACTGAAGATACGAGATATTGGAAGGACGAAAGAGAGTGCAAAAATACAGCAACAGCAACTAACGGCAAAATCGAGAAAAAAAAAAAAATACACGTTCTTTCCTCATGCAACCAAAAAAAAAAGCAGAAACCCTATTATAAAACTCTCAGAGTAAAACACTGATATATTCAAGAAGATGTTGATAACAGAAAAAAAAAAAAAACGGTTGTGCTCACGGATGTGTAAAAGAGGGGTCAATCTCTGGTGCCGAAAAAAAAAAAGACAATAAAGT
Source organism: Sergeia podlipaevii (assembly GCA_030849805.1). Taxonomy (NCBI): domain Eukaryota; phylum Euglenozoa; class Kinetoplastea; order Trypanosomatida; family Trypanosomatidae; genus Sergeia; species Sergeia podlipaevii. Next base: position 46,463 of record JASANZ010002211.1, read on the forward strand.
CAGAAATCTTCATTTCTTTCACGCGGCGTTGGGCACTGTCACTACTACCCGCCCGTACAGAACAGTACGCCCCCAAATCCTCCATAAATTATTACAACTCTATCCCCGTCTTGTCGAAACCATCAACACACTACCATGGCATGGTACGCATAACATCAGAAAACAAAAACAAAAAAAAGGTCTAGCGTGCATGCCCATCAGTAGTACATCTACGTACACGGATGAAAATAGAGAGAGAGAGAGAGCGAGAGTTGAGAACGCTTTACGCAGTCTCCTTGTGCACCCGCATCTCCTGCATAATTTTCTGCACAACTCTTTCTGCCTCTGCCTCCGCCTTGGCAATAATTTCCCGCTCTCTGACGCGCCAGTCGCGGTTCCCCGCATTTGCACGGCGCTCCGTCTTCGTCCGTTCAAACGCAGCCGCAGCTCGGCGTTCCACTGCAGCACATACCGCTGGATCTTGAACCAATTCACAGATCGTGTCCGCTACACACTCTGTCAGATCGCTGTAGTCGCGCTCCTCACGCACAATCTCGCTATCCCTGCTGCTTACCGTCATGATGTTTGTAGACAAGCATGATATGGCATAAGCGATGGATGATAGACCCTTTGCACTAACGTTGAAACGCTCATTATCCACGTCGCTGTCTCTGTATTTTTCGTCATCCCCCTTCTCTCCACCTCGAGAGGCCTTTCTGCCGTATTCCGCCTGGCTGTGAGCAGGCGGCTGCTGAGGAGCAGTGTGCGGCAGCAACATAGCGCCACTGCTGGCCGCATCCTGATCAACGGCACTGAATGTTCGGTCCCGCACGAGCGAGAAGAGAGGTACGCCAGGCGGAACGATGGTGTGGGAGTTGACGCTCGCATCCACATCGGCAATGCCAGATAACCCAAAAGGAGAGTACTGGAGCTGACGGGACTGTGTAACAATGTGTCGGCGCAGCGTGTCCGTCACGGCGCTCATTGCCACCCACATGTGAACCAATGTCACCCAGTACTCAAGGCGAAACACAGTGCCGCCGTGTGAGCTTGAGGAACTGTGGGACGATGCAAGCACCTCGAACGGTAGACAGTGGATAGCGCTGCGGGCGATCTGAGCATAAGTGGAGTCCCCATCGTAGCGCACAAGCACTGGATTGTGTATCGAGGTTCCCTTGCTTCTATTGTGCGACAGATGTGTCTGAGCAATGTCCTGGCATAGGGCCAACAAATCAAGCAACAGCGTCCAGGCGAACTGCGCCGTAACACGCTCCTGTACTCTCGCCTCTGTGATAGATTCAGAGCCTCCTCCACAACTGGCCACGTGCCGAAGTACATACTTTTCTAATGCGTCTTGCACCGAAAAGTAAAGAGCTGTACTGGCATCCTCATCTCCACTTGCAAATGCACGCATCTCTCCATCAAACACAGAGTACGCACCCCCACTTCTATCCTTCGCATGTGTGCCACCTGGCCCTGCACTAGAACCCCCGTTCGGTGCCTTGAAGTTCTGGGCGGGTATAATTTCATGCTGCGGCCTGCGCTTCAGCTGCTCCACAAGATACCGTCCACGCGCTGCGCTTCCCATCTTCTGACTCGTCATCTCCACTACATATGATAAGAGCATCTCCTCTAGTACGGCCTCGTTGGCCGCCTGCATGACTGCCGCTCCTCCTGGGGTACCAGAAGACGGAGCTTGCGCAGCCTTGGTCCTTGAAGCAGGGGTTAATGAACGAGGCCGCTGGGTGCGGGATAGCATCACCGTGTTTGCAGCACCTGCGACATGAAGAGCAGTAGCGCGTTGTGTCTCTGCAGAAGCGGCGGCCACAGGAGCTGCGGAGGTGACTGTATCCCTAGAGTAGAGTGGTGCTGGTGGCGGTGCATGCCCTCGCAAGGTGGCAAACGCCTTCACTAGGCGTTCCACTGCTTCTGAAGTCTCTCGTAGTTCGACCACACGCGATGCTTCGTCGCCCCTACCAGTGTTAGTGGTGGGAGTAGAATTAGTGACGGGTCGAGCAGCAGCTTCCTCGGTTTTCTCGGTGCGAACTGCTGGCTGTCCCCAAAGAGTGGCAGGCATGGCTGAGGTGCCGACAAGATCGGCTGAAGGTGCAGCATTCAACTGAGTCAGCAAAGGTTCATGAAAAGGACTCTTGAACGCTGCCGCCTCGGGAGGATCGAGAGCTGGCAGGTTAACCTGTAACTCGAGAGACTGAGCAGCTGGCAGACAATCAGGCAAAGATGGAATAACAGGTGCTCTACGTGTCATACGCGGCACGGCAACGCTGGAAAAGCTAATCTCCTCGCTGCTCTTCTCCCTCGCTTCACCTCTCATCCCATTGGGGCTGTGTGGCAAAGCTGTGTCAGCGGCAGACAAAAGAGGTGCAAAGTGCTGAGAAAGTGTACTCAAGGCAGTGCTACTGCTGGGGGGCTGGGACGCTGCCACAACGCTGCTCTGCTTGCTCTCCGCCCTCCCCTCCTCTTGCTCGCTAGCCACCAATCTTTGTGGCTGCTCCATCGGTCTGCCTTTATGCTCATCAAAACTTTGAGCATTTGGTGCTGCGAGAGCAGCTACAGAACCAGTGACACGCAAAGGAGAGAACTGCGATTCACTCCTGGTCAAGCTCGCAAATTGAGATGCAGGGTGAGAGCTCTGGCCAGAGGAGCGTCCCACACTGGGAGCATTGCTGCCAAATGCTACGTAACTCGATAAGTACTGAAACTCGCTGCGATCGCCTGCCTCAATGGCGGCCCTTTTCCGTTCATCGAGACTGTCCACATGAGAAGTAGACAGCAAATCGCTCCCTATCACACCGCTGCTCCTCCCGGCAGCTTGAGCCGCGGACGACGTCGACACCGATATGCGTGCTGCATGATCTGCTAGCTCAGTTGCCAGATCCCACGTTGTTTTCCTTGTCTCGGCATTATAGTAGTAGTCCTTCCCTGTTGCTGCGTCCTTTAACACCTTCCACCGTCCACTTGCCAGCGCCTCCGAGACAACAGGAGGTACTGTGTCAGAAGCCGGTGTGGGTGTCGGTATGGCAAATGCTGGAGGAGCACTAGATACAGGAGTGTGTACCGGCAGCGGTTGCATTGTCTGCAGAAGGGCTGGGACTGTGGCGCTCGTGGTCTCACCGCGAAGCGCTGCGTCACTTCCATGACTGTCAGATGATGAAGAAGAGGTGCTGCTTGAATCGCCTTCAAAGGAGTCCTCACCGTACTCGCTCATGTTGTGTGCAGTGTCTTCGTTCTTAGAGTATGCTCTATGGTGGGTTGATATTAACCCGCTTTTGTAAAAAAAAAAAATGCACCTTATGTGCTATTCTAAAATATACACGTCTGTCTGTCTGTCTGTCTTATTATTTAAGTTTTACAGCTGCAGATGCGACAGACCCAAATGAATTGGCAAGCATATAGTGTACATTATGATTGCAAAAAAATAAAAGAAAATGGAGAGAGGCAATAGTAACGCACGGTGAGCAAGAGCTAAACAGCAATTACAGTGTTTTCGCTTTACAAAGATAGAAGGAATAGTTAAGTAACTTCCAAAGGTAAAAAAAAAAAACTTTCAAAAAAGAAAAATTATTTTCTACTGAATTAATTCGCAAAAAAAAACGGTATTAGAGGCCAAAGGTTAACAACAGTCCATGCAGAAGTCAAGGTAAAAGATGTGCATTTATAGAAGGGGGGTAAGCGCAAAAGCACACCAACAAAAAAAAATGTATCAAGCCGTGAAGATTACAAGGAATAATCACCCCCACTCAAGACATCCACATAAGTGACCCCCGAAACGAAAAAAAAAAAAAGAATAGATAGTACGTAAAGAAGCTGAGATCCCCTCCAAACGTCACCTCTGGCTGTCTCCATAATGGCACTCCCTGATTACTTGATTAACGGCGCACTCTGTGAAAGATCCAGCACTTTTGTAACAAACACATCCACAACCTCCCCCAAATTCATCCCTCTCTCGGTGCTTGAGGACAGTCCTGAGAGCCAAAACTGGGCTGGAGGAGCAGGCAGCATCGCCAGACCAACGTCCGGGTCTTCCACAAACATACTCAGGGACTGCACTGCTCTGGTCCCGTAGACAGTACATATTGCGGCCCAGTACTCCCTAGCACGCTGCTGCTGCATCGCTTCACGTGCCGCCTCTATCGGATCAACAGGGAATGCGTCTGCCTCCTTCCCAGACGGCAGCGGTGCTTGCATTGAGATAGTGGGGGGAGCACGCTGCGGAAACGCTGAGGGGCTTTGGCTCCGCGAGCCTGCCCCGCTCGGGAAACTTGCGCGATCGCCAGAGTAGCACGACGCAAACGATGAGGGCGACGAGATGGACGCTACCGGGCTAAGGCTTGGACTGTCGGAGTCGGAGGCAACGTCACGTTGCCGTTTCCGCTTCCCCGAAGCCGCCTGTGACATCACATTCGTGTCCTCTGTCTCTGCAGCAGAGCGGACTGGGGGACTTACAGAGCGTGACGGAGGCCCGCTCAACACGACAGGTGCCTCCCGGCAGTACTCCAGCAGTCTCTCCATATAAATGAGTTTCGCCAGTCCGTCGCAGACAAGTTGCAGTAGGGCGCGATGTCGCGCAGTGTCCTCGCTTTCCTCGGACATTGTCACAAGCAATTCGCCGCAGCAGTCAACGCCGCAATGCTTCGCAGCAAACTGGAGCGCCAGAACCAACAACATGAGTGGCATGGACGTATGCCCGTCAAGAGTACTAGGGGACACCAAGTCCTTGAAGCACTGCGCAAGTGACTCTCGCATGTGCCGGCGCAGTCCACACGTCCACACTAAAGAGCTATTAGACAAGAACATTCGTGCAAGCGTGTTAGTCATAGAAAAAGATTGCGAGTCTGACGGGGAAACGCCAACCTGGATTGCGAGAAGCGAGACTTGTCGCTGCGGGTATTCCCCCAGCATCAGCGCCACCCCTTCGCGCATGCATTGCTCCACCAAGTTTCTAACTGGTGCTGCACAATGGCTTTGCACCGCACGCAGCGCCGGCACCAACTCAGTATGCTCAGCTGGCCTAAAGCTGTCACTAAAGCTTCTTGTGATGGAGAAGCTATCTAGCAATCTGCAGATGCGCGTCAGTTGAAATAGTACGGCACGCTGATGGCACACAGGGGCGTTCCTGAGCTCCCCCTCCGCCTTGTAAAAGCACTTACTACACCCCAGGGCAGTTTCTAGCGGGATCGCACGTAATACACTGATGCCACGGCACCTTGGGCACATATAGGAACGCGCTCCGTGTTGTTGCTGCTGCAGGTCGAGCACCTGCGCCGCTTCCGCAAGTGAAATGAGACCAGAGCTCCACTTCGTGCTGTTCGCAGCCGCGTAAGCATCCCTCATGAGTGGTTCCTCCTTGAGCAGCGACACGGGCAGTGAAGGCAGTGTAAGCCCCTCGTACAACGGCCACAACTCATTCAACACATCATCAACGGTCTGTGCGGCGGCAATAGAAGGAGATACCTGCAGGGTGGTATTGGCACGCTCTGCGATCCTCAGATTGTGACAGTCACTTGTCGAATCGTCCTCGCTGTCTGATGTAGGCAACGCGCTACTCCTCTGGAGATCAAGAGGTCCAAGCATTTCTTGGAGAGAAAGCAGCACTTGATTGTCAACGCGTCCGCGGCTCTCCGCAAGAGCCGTGGAAAACCCGAGCACAATGCAGTGTGGCACAAATGGCCTGGTGAGACCCATCTCTGTGCACGTGTACGTCCGCTCCACATCGCTCATACTCTGGAACACATCTTGGGGTCGCACCAGTAGTGTTTCTTCCAGCATGCCTAGCTGGCTGGGCCCTTGAGCGTCACGGTACCGATTGCGGGTGCTCATAGGAATACGACTGGTAAGCGTCGTACGCAATCGCTGGAAGCGTGCGTCGTTCAGTACTTGGCGGTATAAGGTGCGGACGCCATGTTGATACGCAAGCAAAACACGCTCCGCGACGTAGGTAGGGGCAGGGCGACCAGACTGAATTGCCTGTACGACAGGACTCAAATCCTGCACCACGCCCATGCACTCGCACAGTCGCGCCTCCGTCTCACGCACAATGGCGGTAGTGTCGGCCCCGCTTAAAGTTGACTCAGCGACAGTCGCGTCCAACCCACTCGCTCGGCGAGACTGTTGTTTCACTTCCTCCAAGCGCTGAATGGCGTGCAAGATAAGATGGTTGGCTGCCTGATGTGCAGTATCTACAAGAGAGCCCTCGCACACATCCATGAGAGAGGCAGTGGTTGAGTCACTCACACTCCTACGCGCTGAGCGATGCAACCCAGGTGAAGGCAGTGGGGGTGGGAGACGAGCTTGGCGTTCCTCCTGCAACTGCTTAAAGTGGTTGTTCATAGCAGTGACCACGCTATCCTGTGGGTCCTCACGCAACAAGAAGGCCGACGCTACGACGGCGTGCAGGTGGGGGGCGAGATCTGCGTTCTGTTTCAATACGACAGCAGCTAGAGGGCATTCACTGTTACAGAGGCGCCGTGCGCCAGCAGAGTCCCCCTCCGCTAGTGTTGGCGTAATGGTCGGTGCCATACTCTGTGGAGCTTCTACTGCTGCCTTCGATCCGCTAGTCGCAGCCGCGAGTGCCTTGACTGCGCTTGTCAGTCTCAGCTTGCAGGGATATGTGTAGTAGCTCTCCTTACGATGCCTCTCTAGTCTTGTTGGGTCCTGCACGTTCGCAATCTTACGGTGCACCCATGACTTCTTGAGGGCGTACGAGAACACCACATGCTCAGCTGTGCCAAAAGTGGATAAGCGGTAAATGGTGACAGGCCGTCGCTGGCCAAAGCGGAAGACGCGATAAGTTGCCTGTGTATCATCAGAGGGATTCCAACTGACGTCTAGCAGGATGCAGTGGTTAGCCTCTACAAGCTTGATGCCCACACCACCAGCACGTACGGAGCACAGCATCACACGACAGTTTGGGTCGTCTTTCAGTTTATGAATGCTTCGCAGACGTTGCTCGTCGGTGGAGCTGCCCCACAAGATATCTGCATCAATCTGCAGGTGTTGCTTAAGCAATTGCGCCAACGCCACCAGATGGGACCGATAAAGAGAAAAGATCACTACTTTCTCACCAAGGGTGCGCACAATATGTTCGGTGAGTGCAATAGCAAATTGAAGCTTAGGGGACAGCGATAAATCAATGTTTATAGTGGTGACAGGTAAAGCGCCAGAATCATCAAGGTCGTCTTCGTCCCCGCTGCTAGACTCAATGACAAGGGCCTCCTCCTTTTCCCTTTTCCTCTTTGCAATGTGCGTCTGGCTCTCAAGTGTGTTGAACACGTGTTGTCTGGAGCCGTCCTCGCCTTGAAAGTTAGAGAGGCATGGATGAAAGCAAATGTGTGAAGCGTCGTGATGAAGGCTGAGGATATCACTGTTATACCCAGGTCGCCCGCGCATCTTGCTGTAATAAGCTATCATGCGTTTGTACTGGACTTCCTGCACTTTGGAGAGATCAAAGAAAAAAATAAACTCCCGGCGAGGGGGCAGCATTGCCTCCAGCACCTCAGCACCGCAGTGGTGCACAGTTTGTGAGAAGAAGTTGCGGAGAGAGGTGACGCACTTCTGCATCTCAGTAAACTGCTCAAACGTAGAGTCCACACACTGCCCGCGCTCAATAGGTGCAATGATGTACTTTTGAAATTGCACTGTGTCCAGCTGCCGAGCCGTCACAACAGATTGCATTACGTTGTACTGGGAAAGATGATTCTGAAGAGGAGTCCCTGTGAGTGCAATGCGCAGCTGTGTGTATCGAAGATGATTGAGCAGCGTCTGCACTATCGTTGATGCCTCATGTCGAAGTCGGTGAGCTTCATCCAACACCACCACGTCCGCACTCTCCAGTATGTCGAGCAAACACGCCTTTCCCGCACGCGGCAGCGGCTGTCGGACGCGGTCCAGCAGCGAGGGCACCCGTGCACACTCGACAGATAGGCTTGCTGAAGCCGCCTTTACGGATCCCTGCGCCACTTTCAGCCGCCGCACAAACTCTTCATAGCCCATCAGGATGATGCCGCCCTTCGCATAGAACTCTGATATGATGCGCTCCTGTTGTTGCTGACTACTGCTGGCACTGGGAATGTGAACTGGCAAAGAAACACGACCAAAGTAGGTCGGCGTGGCCCACTCGCGGATTGTCTCATCCCAGTGCAAAACACAGCTGCGTGGGCACACCACCAGCACCCTTATGTGCGGACAGCACTGAGCAGACGCGCCACCTCGTGCGTCGCCCGAGTGCAAAGCTCTTTGTTTCAATGACATGAGCATCATCTGTGCCTGAAACACCATTAAAAAGCAGATGATGGTAAGTGTCTTCCCAAGCCCCATCGAGTGACCAATAATGCAACCGAATACTTCTTGATAAAGCGCACTCCGCTGCTCAATGGTGGACGACTTGGAGCGCGCGGCCATGGGAAGGAAGCCCTCATCTACCAGTTTGCGCCACATAAAGTGTAGCGCATCGACCTGATGAGGCCGCAGTACTGGCACTAGTGCAGGCGGTAGCTGCAGATTTGAGCTCATTGACTATTACTACAATAAATATATATATTGTTTAACGTGTGTGCGGCTATATGTGTTTATGTATCTATGGGCCACGTAAATAGAAAAGTAACGGCAAGCGTCCGCCTTCCTCAATGGCTTGCAAAGGGACTGAAGTTATCCATTGCGTACATGTTTGTATGTAGTGAGTGAAGTAGGAAACAAAGAATAATGATGCATAGTGAGTAGAATGCAGCAAGCAAAGCAGTTTTTTTTTAAAAAAAAGGGCAAAGAGTCTATCTGCACAACACTCATTATCAAATCAAGTTGCTGTTATAAGGAAAGAGACTATGCAGAGCCCTGATAAGGTAGTAGGAAGAAGTACTTGAGGGAGGCCATGCACAAGGCCTGCGTCAGAAACAATAATAATAATAAATAACAATAGCTACTAAAGCGATAAAGTCAACCTGCTACTCCATCACATAGAAACTTAGCATTGTGAGCAATACTCGCGGGCGAATGCGCGTCACAGCTGCAGAAAGCACAAGTCCACTTGCGCAATTTCCTTTAAAGATTGAAAGCCTAAGCATATCTCGTCCTTCCCACCTTAGTCTCGGTGAAAGCGCTCCCTTGTGCGTGCTTGGTTCAATGAAGCTTGAATCTGCTCTCCGTAGCGCCGCCAAAGCACGTACGCACCTCCGGCCAGTACCACCAGCGGTAAGCACATGACTCCAACAGACACTCCATATAAAATAATAGCAGGAACAATATCTGTCACACCAGAGCAGTACGACAACACACTGCGTGGGGCAACCCATAAGGCGTAGTAGAGCACGGCAAACGGATACATCATAACGTAACCAAAAAACCACTTGGCAAGAAATCCCACAATGAGGTCTGTAAGAGATTCTACATCGCCAATCTCAAACAAGGACGCGTACCATGCATTATCGTAGCTCATCTTCGAAACAGTGGACAGTGACTGTGAAATGGCCTGACTCTGTTCATGCACAAATTGGGTGGATACGAGGCCATAAAGTGGCTTTAGCTTCGCCAGCATCCTGTCCTCTATCTCGCGTACTTGGTTCACTTCCATCAAAGCCTTCTGAAATTCACCATCAATTTGCTTAATGATGGCCTTGTCCTTTGCAGAGGTGTAAAAGAAGCCCTCTTTCCGCCTCGCCATCTCCAGTGCTGCTTGAGCCTGGTGCATCTTCGTCAATGCAGCCCGCATCTCCTTCTGTCGGAGCTGACTGATGTCGTTCTCCAGCAAGATGATCTGCTGATCCTTGTTTCCCTTGGCCACTGCGCTACTGCTACTGCCGCTGCCCCAAGCGGCGTCTGCTCCAAAGGGTCCATTAATGGCCAACACGAGCAGCGCTGCAAGCACAAGTAGCAGCGTGCTCCGCTTGAGTGTCATCACTGTCACAGCGACGTAATGTATGTATTCTAGATGGAATTATTACTTTCAGTAACAGGAAGATAGAGAGAGAGAGAGCAAACAAAAACATTTTGGAAGTACTTTGATGAAGAAAAAAACAAAGCAAAGCTAAATCAACAACATTAAGCGTATAGCTAGTGTAGCGCTGCCACAGAAAGAAAAAGACTATCGCGAAAATAGAAATGCACGTAGTACTCTTAAAATAATATTGTGGATAGCCCAGAATTAAGTTGAAAGTTTTTTTTTAAAAAAAAAGGTCTTTCAGCAAAGTACGGAACCTTAATTTGGACTACATAAATATTGCTTTCTTTTTTTGTTGTTCTTGTGTTCGTGCTTGGATGAATAAGATGTGCTGCTGCTATTCACATTATCCGTGAAAGGCAACCTATGTATGCCATCTGACTATCCATCACTTGTACCGACTCTTGCGCACTCACTCAATAGCGATATGTATGTATAGTCACTTAGCTTTCCTTTAGTTCCCTCTTTACTCTCTACCTGCAACACACCACAGCTCCCCTCTACCCGCTCCTCCCCCTCCGCTATACACACGTACATACGCATACAGTTGATCTTACTTATCCCCATTCACCTTCGTCCACAAAATCTTCAAGTAGTCACTGTACGATGGAATCTCCTTCACTGTGTCCTCGGTCATGCAGCGCGTAAGCATTGGCTCAAACACAGTGTTGCCCTGCGCGCACAGGCCTACAGTGGCGCAGAACGCCGGCTTGCTGATGGCCTGCTGCTCCTCAATAAGAGCACGAATGCGTTGCGTCAGCGCCTGGAGTTCGTCCAGCGGCACATCACGCAGTGCCTCGCAGGTGGAATCACTGAAGCCGGGCTCACCTTGAGTGAGTCCCAGTGCTGCTACGATGCTGGGGTCCACCTTCTTGCCATACCACAGCACCACGGCGCTGCCTACGTTCACGAGGAAGATGCCCTCGAGTGTGAAGTGCTGCTGAGACGAGTACATAGGTGAAGGCAGCTGCGCCAGCGGCGTGGTGGGCAGGAACAAAAGATATGACCAACCCAAATAGTACGAGAGCATCGCCTCAGGTGGGGACGCCATGACTTGTGCCATGAAAGCCACACGCTCGTCCGGGGGGATCGTCCGCACGGTCGCCAAACCTATCGCCGGGCACCGGAAGAAGCCATTCAAAATCTGCGGCACAAACTTGATGCTTTCAGGCAACATAAGCTGTCCAGGAGGTTGGCCCTGGCCGCCCATGTTCTTGTTCGCTAGTCTAATAAAACTCACCAGTTTGTCGGTAACCTTTTGCTTGGCCTGCGTGTATGGACAGCTCACGGCGTAGTCCACGCACATCTTGGTCAGGAAGCATGCAACCCCGATAGAGTTGGCGGAGTTGACGATGCGGCCGATAGATGGTGACACGGGAATCTGAATGGTGTGGACACGAATGCGGCGCTCTCGGGCACGAGTGGTGTACACCACCGCAAACTGCACGTATGCGAAGCTACCCTTGAAACCTGGTCCCACCTTCAGTTCAACAGAGTAGGACGAGTCCTCGTCTGCAACCGGGAGGGCAAGAAGGTCGGGTTCACGAACGTGACAGTGACCATAAAAGTTTGGTACAATGACTCCGTTAGACGTGCGGACGCGCAGAATGCTGTCAAACGCAGTGAAGCGTACCAGCGCGTGCTTCACCTGCGCCGCTATTCCCCCCATACTCTGAGGGGTCGCGCGGTGAATGTTGCCGGAAGTAAAGCGGGAGAGTGGCGCGATGGTGGTGAGATCGAGATCGGTAGTGCCACCCGCAAAAATATCAACAGAGGTGCCGCTATTAGAGCACACCAGTGCGCGTTGCTTGTACCAGTCGTTGGCTGTCGCGCACATGGTGTACTCCTTTGGCTGGTTCGATAACTTCGAGGGATCAAAGCGCTGCTTCAGCTTACCTTCGCCCACTGAGGGGATGCAACACACACTCGAAATGATCTTTCCGCCATTGTTCTCGAGCATCGTGATGGAGGCGGCCAGGGCGGGGCCATAGGCACAATCCACTTCCTTAGTTTTGGCAAAAAGTCCAGGTAACTTCTCAAAGAGATCCTTTAAGAGATGATAAGAGTCCTTCACGGGCACCACAAGCTCAGTTATAGGGCACGGTAGCTCTACCGGATCAAGTTTGAAGTTGTCGTTGACGTTGCACACATCGTCCACCGTGTCCGCAGCGCAGATCATGCGCGGAGCGCTAAGACTGGAGCGTAAATTAAAGAAGTACACCGTGGCATCAAAGCCAACGACGCCCATATGAAGAACGTCGTCATCCCTCATGCTTTCAAGCGCATCGAGAGCTCCTTTACACATGTTCTCGAGCAAGCCAGATGTCACAGCTGGGAAGGAACAGTCCAGCATAAGCAGCATGATGGGACGCTTGGGAGGACGGCGCAAAAATTCGGCAGTTGGATAGAAATCCACTGTGCAGTTCACGAGCTCTGGGCGGCGCATAATATCCTGCCTGAGCCCAGTGTTGGGGTCTACTGGTGAATAGTATTCCGTCCCGGTGTCATTCATATTGCGGCACATGGTGCACTGCCAGCGACGGCCACCATCAGTGAAAGTAGTGAATGGGTTGATGTAGCACTGGCACTTGCGGCAACGAACCATGCGATTGCCAAACTCCGCAGGATCCACCTCTGCCACACGTGGCTCAGCAAAGGGCCGAACGTTAATGCCAATAGGAAGCTGAAGCGAGTCACCGAGCTGTGGGGTAGAGGGAAAGGTACTGAAGGTGGGTCGCACTGAAGCTGGGCGGCATGTGATCATATAGGAGGGTGAAGGGTAAACCCTCGCGAGATCCTCGTTTAGGTCCTGAGGCCGCAGTCTGGGTACTGAGGGATGGTCCATGAGCTTCATGCGGCTGTTGCTGGTTGTCAGCTGCACCGCACATCCGCACACTATATCAGAGTTACTAGTGCTACCAGTACGGAGTTGTTCCTGCGGCGGTACAAATTGTTGAGCTGGTTGCTGAGGCAGCAACGGCTGCTGCTGCTGCTGCGCAGGGTAGCCTTGGGACTGTGCAGGATACGGCTGCTGCTGCTGCTGCTGCATGGGATATAGCGACTGTCCAGCGTATTGAGACTGGATAGAATACTGGGGTTGCGTAGGATATTGCTGCTGTGTATGATGCTGGGGCTGTGGTAGCTGAGCATACTGTGGCTGCTGCTGCTGCTGCTGTTGTTGCGGAGCAGGATAACCGCCGCTGTATGCATCGTACGCACCATCTTGAGCAGGCTGAAGATTGTACGGATAACTTTGCGCAGGCTGGGGCTGCAAGGCACCGTAGTCCAGATTCGTTTCAAATGTATGATGAACAGCGGGCGGAGGTGGTTCCTGATGAGTAGCCTTCGGCTTGTACATCTGGGTGTACATCTCGCCAGCCATATAGTGCGCCATCTCTCTCTTGTGCTCAAGTTTCACGAATGACTTAACGACGGCCTAGTGGATAAAGGTAGTAAAACACGTTATATAACCCACTGAGGGAGCTGAATAACAATAATAATAATAATAATAACAAGAAAGCAGTATAAGCTCTTTTGATGCTACAGCTTACTAAACACGCACGTAGGAAGTAAACGCGTGAGTATACGAATACGCGAGCTAGACACCGACTGGTGATGGCTATGCTCTAAAATAATAATAAAAACTCTTCTTTGAAAAACTACTCTGGTGCAAGCACACCTTTCTTCAATGAACGTGAAAACCTGAAGGTGATGAAAGGGCAAACAAATATATATATGTGCTGGGCTGAATGTGATAGGCTACTGCCAGTAAAATTTAAAATGTAAACAAACGAAGAAAGAAATAGCCAATAAATTAGCATGAAAAAAAAGAATGAATGAAACCATTGATACAACGGCAAGCGTATTCAACAAAGCAACAGCAAAAAAAAAATTCAACATGATCATAACGAGCATTAGAATAAGCAAACGATTTCAGTATAGTTATGTGAACTGTGCAAGTGTCGCATCCAACAAAAAGGGGTATCAACGTCAACAACAAAGAAAAGTTGCTCTGCATTTACACACGCACACAAACACACACAAGACATGGTGTTACACGCCAATACTAACAACTTCATGGCTACTTCTTCTGTGACTTTCCAAATGGGTTTTGGTGCTCCTTCCCGGCTGTCTTACGCACCGTGTGCAGTGGCTGGCCCAGCGGTCTCGCCCTAGCAACGCGTCCAGCGTGGCTCTTCAGCTCCTTCATCGTCATCGTACCCACAGGAGCAGCGCGCACTAGGCCCATTTTTCTATACGCCGGTGCCAAAATGTAAGCAAAACATGGATAGCGGATATACACAGATAAATCATAGAGGAGCACAAACAGCAGAAGCTGACCACCCAGCACGACGTACCAGTCTGATAGCTCCCACATTTTATTATATTTCTCTTTGCTAAGCACTCCAGTAGGCACTATTAGATAGTAAGTTGGTTGCATCTTCCCCGTCACTAGCAGACCAAACATGGGAATCATTAACAGCAGAGTAAAGGCAGTCTTCGCGTACTGGAAAGAGGGATGTAACTCCTTTGTAAGAGGCCCATCCACCTCAATCGCGAGATAGTCGATTGGACGACGTCTAGTGAAAAAGCGCACAAACCAGTTATCCTTCTTCTCTAGCTGCTTCATGTCACCTCGGGTCTGTGCCAGCACCTCCGCACCAAGCTTGGTACGGCCTAGCTTGTCAAACAGAAGCCGTCGTGTTGTAAACCGCAGCATATTGCTATATGCTGTACTAGAATGCTGGTATGTGGGGACTATGTCTCCCTCAAAGACTCTTTTATCAAAGATATATAGGAATCAGAAGAGATACAAAGCAAGTGCTTTATGTGCGATAATTGAAGCGTCCATTCCGCAATGAAGAAATCAACAAAAGGAAAACTGTAACAGCACTCAAGCACGCATATACAGTGATGCTGCAAGACTGCATGAAGAACTAGCGTATAGTAAACTGCCCCATACACTGGAGCTCTTTCCAGCAGAAAACATCGCGCTAGATACCGACTTTCATTTCGTCTTTAAAGTGTTAATAGTAAATGTATTGAGAGAGAGAGAGATAGCCGTACTCTCAGTGTTCTTAAACGACCAAATTATATTACAACTATTCTTTACAGTGGCACGCACACACACACACACAACACTAACCGAGATAGCAGACAAAATGTAACAGCACCTTCATGGAATCATGCATATATACATATACACTTACTTTAATAGTAACTGAGTAAAGCATACCTGACCGATCCTTGAAAGAAAAGCAACAAATGAAAAAAAAAGGATACATAAACAGCACACTCAGCGCTTCTTATGATGCTTCTTCTCACCATTCTTCTTCTTCTCCTCGCGTCTATCACGCTTGGCTCCCTTCACAGCCTTGCGGTTCGCCTTCCGCTCCTCCTTTGTCATTTCAGCAAGTGTCTTTTGGCAAACAACAGGACGCTTCTTGCGCTTCTTCGTGCCATCCTCCTCGTTCCTCTCCTCACAGCCTCCATCTTCGTCCTCGCATTCGTCTTGCTCCTCCTCCCCCTCTTCTCCATCCATGCCGCTCTCCGATTCTTCATCCCCATCACTCTTCGCGCCGCCGGAACCAGTGACCTTTTCAGGGGCAAGCATCTGGTCTACGAAAGCCGCCACCTCTTCGTTGGGAGCCTTGCGGTCGGAGATCTCGTTGAGTGTGCGAGGCACTGCAATGTTGAGAAACACCTGCTCATCTACCTTTGATTGCTCACAATCCTCAGGACCCTTATTAGCATCCTCCTCTCGCATCTCGCGCAGACGCGCCATCAGTTCATCAACGTTATCCGGCCCCTGGGAGCGCTGCCACCCTTTAGGTGCATCCGGAGCGGTAATAAAGTGGTAGAGACTTTGAAGGGAAAAGAGAGGAGAAAGACCCTGAGAGCGGAAGAAGGCGTTCACGTTGACAATGTCACGCCGAAGAAAGTCCAGAGCACGCGGATGGTCACTCTCGACGGACTGCGAGACATCAATGACCACTACGCGTCCCTTATAGAGCAGCAAGTTATACTCAGATAAGTCACCGTGGATGAGACGGCACCGGCGGAACATCTTGCGCATCGTGCAGCACAAGTCCAGATAGCACTGGTCTAAAGCCGCCTTGGAGGGAAAACGAACTTCCTTCAGGCGAGGCGCAGGCCAGCCATCCTCACCGAGAAACTCCATTATCAAGACGTGCTGGCGCAGCAGTTTTACGGCCGGTGCAAGCACCTTGCCCTCCTGCAGACGACTAAGGTTACGCGCCTCCTTCTCAGCCCACATGCTCACCATCTTGCGTGGGTTACTCTTGCAGTAGCGCTGAAAGCGGAACTCACCAGAGACGTACTGATCGCGGTCTTTGAACACTAAGATGGACGTCTTGTAGATCTTCAGTGCTGCGGGGCTCCCATCCCCTGACACGCCATAGTACACGTTCGCCTCTTTACCTGTTGACACGCAGCCGTTGATCTCCTTCAGAAACCCGCTATTGACGAGCTTGTACAGGATGATGCGGGTGCGCGGATCCATCACATTTTCAACAGTGGCGCGCTCAGAGCGATCAACGTTTTTGGAGTTGTGGTTGGATGCGAATCGCCCAGTCATTGTCATGTCGCGCAGCTCGTTGAGAACGCGCTGGTTCATCTGCGCACCGCCGCTCGCACCGCCGCCTCGCTGACCGTCGTAGTAGTCGTCCACCCGAATGCGGTTGAGCACGTTCGCGTCGACGTTTTTGTGCTGCGCGGGTTGAAACCTTGCCAGTGACGTGGCCTCCTTCTGCGCGTTGGCACCACCAGGTGCCACCACTGTCGTGCAGTTGCCGCCCTTGTTGCCCTGCACCACATCGAAATATCCGTCGTAGTCATCGTCGTCGCTGTCAGAGACCAAGTCATTCATCGTGCTCCCAGGCACCATGTACTGCAGGAGCTCCTCATCGCGATCCTCCATTGTGACAGGATCCTTTTTTAAAAAATAAGAAGCTAAAAGAAAAAGAAAAAGGAAGCGCTCCTGTAAAGGAAAGTGTAAAGAAAAAAATATATATAGTACTGAATAAAAGTAAATGAATCCCACAGCCTATGTTAAATTATACTTTGTATGTGATGTTATCTTTATAATAAAATCAAAGGGTTTAATAACAATTGTAAAAGATCAAAGAGTAACAACACAAATATGATTGCAAAAAGAACGTGATCACACGTAAATGTTAGGCAGCAATTTAGCATAAGATACTCAAAAGATTATGAAAAAAAATTAAGAAAAAGCGCTCTTCATATTTTTTAAAAAATTTTCAGCGTGTGAAGAAAACAGAAACATCACAATTTCATTCCAAAATAAACAAAGGAAAAAGGGCGGAAGAAGGAAATAATAAAGGTGGCTTCTGTGCATTGGCGAGCTGTGCCAGCTTGTAGATATTCGGCTGCCAAGCACAGTATACACTACAGGATAGACTTGCCCAGCGTCAGCATGTCAACCTGCCTCTCGCGTTCCTTCATGTCCCAGTTATCGCAGCCGGGCTGTGTGTAGTGTGGCAACAGCTCCGCATATCCACTATGTCGGCCTGCGCCACCATCACTACTACTACACTCCCCGCGCACGAGATCCCGCTCCGCCCTATCAGCCCTGCCGATGTGAGACCGCATATACGCCGCGTACTTCTTTCCCTGTGTGCAGTGCGACACGTCTACAATGTGAGTGTCTAGGAGACTGAAAGTGTCCTTCAGTACCTGATGCTTGACACTAAAGTCAAAGTCAGATTCGCAGAAGAGAGACGGCGAGTGGTTCACTTCCATCAAAACAGGGTCTAGCGAACCTTCACGCAGCATCACATCAAAGCCAAGCAGCTCAAAGCAGCCTCGTCCATCCAATTTGTCCCCTCGCGCTGCCCCAGCGCCTTCCAGCTCGCGCCGCAGTACTTCAATACCGGAGAGCACAGTGAGAGTGACGCACTCATCAACACGGCGACGCACGAGAGGCCAACGCTGCGCAGGAGGGAAGTGGACCAATTCTGGAAGAGACTCCACATATTGCTCCATGAAGGCCAGATCTCGCTTGTTGCCCGTGAACACTGCCGCACCTGACACAGAAGTCTCGCTGATCCCTTTGTCTTCGCCGCATGGCGCTATAGAAAACCCAGGAGCTTTCTTATTGACTGCATAGTTGGTGAGATGCACGCTGGCCTCGTCACAGTTGCGGTCTGTGGGAGGCATGTACGAATCTGCACACATGCGCACCAGACCACGCTGGTGGATGTAAAGGCGCACTCCTCGAAGTGGTCCTAAAGCGGCATCCTCGTCGCCTAGGCCATTAGTAACTGACACTAGTAGAACATACAGGCGTAGATCAAATTTCTTTGCTTCAATGAGAAGAGGACGGTCTATATATTCCTGGACAAGGCACTCGCCGTCTTTGGTGCAGTCCTCCGCAGAGAGAGCATCCGCAGGGGTGCGAGAGAGGCGGATACCTCGTCCTTGACAGCCTTTGTTGGGTTTTATAATGAAAAAAGTCCCCTTTTCCTTCACAGCGCTGCTTTCACTGTACGATACCAGGGAAGAATAGTCCGAGGACGAGGAAAAGCTTCGTGGTGCAAATTGAGACAGCACCTCCACAAGACCCGCTCGACCTTGCGCTACAGCTGACTTATGTATGCGCATGAGACGCTTAAACAGAACCGCCTTACGCGCTATGCACTGAATGCCGCAGAAGTGATTCAGTCTCTGATGCGGATGCAGAGCCGCCACGCGTGCCCGGGTAACACTCCTGTCCAGCCATAGAACCTGCGGAGTGCCAGTTGATGAGTAAGTGCTTGGATACGGCACCAGAGAAGAGGGCCGCCTTGGTAATAATGAGACGCTGTGGAACATGTGAGGAACGTCGTCTCTTTCACCATCTTCGAGAACCCATCCTAATGTCACGGCAGCGGTGCGCACCACGTGATATCGTGTGTCAACGCAATTGATAATAACTAGCTTTTCACTCTTCGGAGAAGATACCAGTGGTGCTTTCGTAGAAGAAGGACTATCCATAGTTTGAGACTCAATGGCGTCAGATGCGAAAAAAAAAAGTGAATAAAGAAAAAGAGCCAAATGGATTGCACAAGCCTACGTGGTCTACGTGTGTGTGGAGATCTAAAAGAGGAAAAGAAAGGTATGGGAAAGAAAAGCTGTCAAACTCAGGTGCAATATGTTAGAACAATCTATATGTGTGTGTGTTAGGTGTGGAATGTCAAAGAAAAGTGATAGAAAAGGGGGGAACCACACGTTCTTCAGTCAGTTTAAGCAGAAAAGCACTGGAGTGTAACCTTCTGTTAAAAAAAAGGATGTAAGCCGCGCGTTCTCTGGCAACAGAACAATGCTGGCCAAATGATGTGGCTCTTTCCATAGTGTTTACTTGTTGCCACTTTGATTGGGGAGTACAGTCTATAAAGTAATAGTAAAAAAAAAATCTCAATACAACTGCAGCAAACTCTAGAAGAGCAAATCTGTATAGCATCGATACGCGTCACCCATCATCTGCCGAGTGGATACCATCGGTTGCTGAAGATGTTACATGCTGTACCCTTCCCCTCTCTCCGTTACGCAATAACATGCCATTCAGGTCCTTTGACCCGCACCATGTTGCTGCTTCCGGTGCAACTTCCTCCTCTTACACACGCCATACCCTTCATTCCTGCTCTCTCTCTCTCTCTGTGAGTGTGTATGCTCATTGTCAGCATATAAACACGGATAGTACTAAGCCCACCTGCGCTGGATGAGAACAAGAAGGACGTTGTGCAGCTCCGTGGAGCTTTAAATGAAGAAGAAAAATTTGTTGTTCTAAAGGTGTCCATGTTTTGTGCTGCCTGCCAAGATGCAGAGATTGGAAGATCACATGCACACAATTTTAGCTCACAGCCTCTCAATATATAAAAGAATATAAAATAAAAAAATAAGCAGCGATCAAAAAATGGTATCTAGTGGTGAATAGCACTGAGCATTTCACCCTTCAGCTTGAGCCCAGAAATATCAATAGAATGGTCCTTGGCGTAGTCCCTAATAGCGGAAAGCGTCCAACGAGAGTTGGGTGTGCCGGAGGGACGTCTTGGTGAAGCGGACGCAGAATTCTTTGATCGAGAGCGCCGGCTGGCAGACTTGGGGGAGGTGCGAGGTGACTTCTTAGCAGGAGACGCCTTACGGGCCGCAGGAGAAGCAGAGGCCTTCTTGGCGGGTGACCTGGAGCTAGCCTTGCGAGTAGGAGACGCAGATGTGCGCTTGGGAGAATTGGTTCTGCTGCGCTTCGTAGGAGTCTTCTTGGTTGCCGCAGTAGCTGGCTTCGCCGGAGCAGGAGAGGCGCCCCGCTTCGCGGGTGATTTAGAAGGTGAGGCAGAAACCTTCTTAGCTGGTGACTTGGATACAGAGGGGCGCTTGACGGGAGAACGGGCAGAGGAGCGAGAAGGCGACTGAGAGGCAGCCTTCTTGGGGGCAGTGAGAGCCGCCTCGTTCTGCTCCTCAGTGATAGAAGAAGTGGAGTCCTCGTCTCCGTCGTTGCGAGTCTTGGACCCAAGCAGACGGCGGAGAGCGGCTATCTTCTTGGGAGTCATCGCGTGCGCCTTCTTCGCACCAGAATGCTGAAGCTTAGAGGCTACAGCGCAGCCTACCTGTGACTTCACATATCCTTCGTCATCGAAAATGCGGTGCTCCGGGAGTGGGAGGTCGTCATCATCAACTTCAGAATTTGTGAAAACAAAATTCTTCCAGAGTGGCATGACTGAATTGTGAAACTTGAATTTTCTTTGAAAAAAAGCGTTAAAGATTTCTATAAAAAAAATATGGCTAGAACAATATATATATATATAGAGAGAGAGAGAGAAATAATGAAAGTGTTGAATCGTAGTTGCGTCTTAAAGCGAGTGTTGAAGAAAGCTTCACTGATTGTTCAATTTACGGTATCGCGTTCAGTTTGCTGAAATGTACTTGAATAAAAGGGTCATATGTGCTTTGCTTCTTCTTTTTTTGTATTTCGATTGATTGTATGCTGAGTGGTGCCACAATACTCATACAAACGCTTGCACACGCAGTTCTCATGTATGTATTCACAAGTCTCAGAGAAGGGAGCCGTACTATATGCATATAAATGCAAATATATATGTACTGTGCACTAATCTGCAGTCACGCTTCATAATAGTTAACTTTTTTTCTCTTCTCTTTGTTTCAGCACATACATCAGATGAATTATAAAAAATAATCAACGTGAGATTTTAGACTTGCCCCACTGTGTTTGTTCTGATAATCATCACGTTGCCACAAGGAACGAAAAATATACACATTTAAAGAGAGGGGACATAAGGAGGGGAAGAGAGTGCTAAGTAGCCGAGAAGCAAGAATAAGAATACCCTTTGTCTGCTATCTCAGCTGTATTTTTTTTTTTTAAGTCGATAAAATAATAAAATCCAAAAAAAAAAAAGAGATATCCATCCACGACAGAAAAACACCTTCGAATACATTGCAATAGCAACAGTAACAACAATAAAGAAAAATATAGAGAAGGGAAGCACCCATTCTCCACAAGTAACGCACGGAGACACACGCACACAGCACGCTTAAAGATGATGAGTGGGATACCGGCCAATCTGGAATGGATAAAAGCAGTGGGGGTTCATGATATTGTCAGGATCGAGACATTTCTTGATTCTCTCCTGCACTGCCATGTGGTGCTTCCCATGCTCGCTCTCAAGATGGCACACCTTCCCAACGCCAATGCCGTGCTCGCCGGAGACCGTTCCACCAGACTTGATCGCGCGCTCCACAATTAAGTGTTCAAGCTGCTTAGCCCGCTTCAGCTCGGCATTATTGCTGAATGGAATCAAAGTGTGGTAATTGCCGTCACTAATGTGCGCACAGATAAGACAAGGGAAGTTATACTTCTTAAAGTCAGCTTCAGTCTCATCCACATTTCGTGCCAACTCTGTGAGCGGGACACACACATCCGTGGTGACCACCTTTTGAATCCCCTTCGCCGGGTCGCAGTTCATTGCTGCGTAAAGACATCCACGCCGCATCTCCCATGCTGAATCCAGCTCCTTCCCGTCACGCAGGTAGCGCACTGATGTGGCTTTGTTCGCACGAAACACCTTCGCAACAGACTTAAACCCCTGATATGCATCGCGACGGCGCGAGTCGCTTGTGATGAACTCTAAGAGCACGGTGGCAGTGGCGGGGATGTTGGTGTTGCCAAAGCGATTGGAGACAATCACACACTCCTTGTTCAGCAGCTCACAGCGTAGGAGGGACTGAGGAGCGCCAGCCTGCTTGATGGCCACCACAGCTTTGACAGCGTCTGTTGTAGTTGGGAAGCTAGCCACACCACCCGCGCTGAACTTCTCGATAGGGAACAGACGGAAGCACACCTCAGTGATGATGCCAAGCGTGCCCTCACTACCAATGTACAGCTGAGTCAGCTCTAGGCCAGCAGACGACTTGCGAACCACACGGCGCGTTTGAACAATGCAGCCCTGCGGCGTCACCACACGCAGGGAGAGCACATTCTCCCTCGTAGTTCCGTAGCGCAGCGTGGACATCCCGCTGCCTGATGTAGACACCATGCCGCCCACGCATGGGTTTGAAGATGGATCGGGTCCAAAGAGCAAGCCCTTTGCCTCAGCAACCTTTTTGAGGGTAAGTTTGCGCACACCAGCGCCTACCCACACGCACGCGTTCTCGCAATCCAAATGTATTCCTTTCAAATTGCTCGTGTCGATGACAATGCCACCAGAAAAGGGAATAGCGCCGCCCTCAAGGCCGGTGCCAGCCCCTCGCGGAGTAATGGGAACCTTATGCTTGGCGCATATCCGCACAACCTGCGCGACACGTTCCGGCGTGGAAGGTGCAACTGCGGCAATAGGCGTCACGCCCATATAATTGGACTTATCCAAACTGTACCCCTTGCAAAGGACATCCTTATCTGTGATAAACTGCTTCGCCGCCCACTCGAGACTTCCAAGTTCACTGAGAAACTCTTTCCACCTCGCCTGCCTCTCCTCGAAACTTGCTAGCGCACTACTTGCCATGAAGTCGATGAAAAGGATATACTTTCGTGCTCAGTTTAACTTTTGTGTCTGCTAACCAGATAAAAAGAATATATATATATGTGTGTGTGTGCTCTTGGAAAAAGAAAAGAAACTACACCCTTTTATCAAGAAAAAAAAAGTTGAAATAACAGTTAGTGATATGGTGGCGTGTAGATAGTGTTTTTCCATCCTTAAAAAAAAAAAAAAGATTTGTTCTCTGATCTCATAATTCATCTTTCTTGGCGTAATGCATTTTCAGCTTTTGGAGTGTCCAACAAAAGAAAAGCAAACGTGGCGCACAGTTTTGCCAAGGTTAAGGAGGATAACTCTATAGAAGAACATACAAGCGCAAAAGTGTCAAAACAAGCATGCATTTTTTTCCTTGCTGCTTCAAATATATATAATGTACGATGTTTCAGACATACAAAGAAAAAAAAGCATGTGTAACATAATAAACACTGATCATTGCATAAAGCTGCGTGTGCAAATATATAGCTCAATACAAAACATTTCAAATCGAGAGCACCTGCAGTATTCCACCTACTTTCATGCACGCAAGCACACATCAATGCACTCGCACAAGAGACACTCACACATGATCACATAGATAAGTGAAAGCATTGGCGCTCAGATATCGATTCTCGCTACATCCAAAAAAAAAAAAGCGAAGATTAATATCAATAGCAAAAAACAAAAACAGATAAACTCGCCGACCGACACAATTCTCCATGAACATAATCAAAATAAAAGTACTCAAGCAGAAAAAAAAAATAGCACAATCGCAAGATATCACTACAAATACACGAACACACTCACAACATGCCCACGCACAGCGAGGAGGGAGAAAGAAATCCACGTGTGCAATAGCTCATGACACACATCCGTAGTTCAGCAAGCGCGTATAAATCCACGCTGCCACTGTGTGTGTGTGTATGTGTGTGCTTTATATATGTAAAGGGAGCAGGAATAAAATGAAGATGTTAATCCCATTCTTTCTCTCTAATTACTCATATCCAATCTCATCAAAAGAAGGAAGGTACAAAGGAAATGTATATATATAATTTTTTTTTTCTCCTTTATGCATGTGTATGCGCACAACTCAACACGTGGCAACCTCACTCAAGTCACTCACGGAGTGCTACAGCTAGTGGGCACGGCTGCTTTTCTCTTTGCACAAAGAAATATGCCTTGCAGCCGCTTCTTGGCCAAAGCGCCTAGAGCAGTATGGGCACAACACTTTCTCATCGTCCACCTGTACGTCAGCGGTCCTCCCTTCTCGCACTAGAGTGCTTTGCTTTCTCCACGTTGGTGAACCTCCCGAGGCCCCGTTGCCCCCAGCCTGCGAGCCAAGTATCTTGGAAGACTCGAGCAGTTGAGACTGCTTATCTGTCTTGACACGCAGCGCTTCTCGTTCCTTCTGTCGCTTGCAAAGCTCGTAGTGGCGTTCCAGCCTATCAGGGGCAAACTTGCGTCCACAATGTGGGCATGCCTGCAGCTCAATTTCCATTGTTTCAGCCTCATCTAGCACGTGAGACTTGCCACTGGCAACGGCTGGCTTCTCGTCAAACGTGCTTGCCTTCTTCCCAATGGAGTGCGGCAACGATTGCACGCCAATAGCCTCAGAGAAGGCCGTGGAGTGCTGCGCCTGAACCATGCTGTCAGAAACAGAGCGTCGAGTGCCGATTGAAGCGTGCATATCCTCAACAGCGCTGGAAAAACGACGGGAGTCCTCGCGCATCGCGCTGGGGTTGGAGTTTTCCAATGAAAAGTCTCCGTCGTAATTGTAGTTGGATGCATTAAGATCATTCCTCTCATTGCGAGGATTCGCATGGCGGTCACTTGTCAGGCTCGCATCAGCACCCAAGGGGTCATTATAGCCGGTATGGTGCCCCTGTGATGTAACGCTATGTGCGCCAAACTGTTGCTGCTGCGTCCACCCATTCATGCTATTCCGCTTGCTTGAAGCGTCCAAGTAGGTGCCATCTCCTTCCTGAAGCGCCTTCATCCACTGATTCCTCTGTGCTGTGCGGCGCTGGCGGGCATTGAGGCGGATGCGCAGGAAGTGAAGCAGGTTTATATCTCCTGGCGTGGCGGTGGAAAGCAAGGCCGCCTGCTCCATCATCAACTTCTGGGCATCAAACGCGGTCCCAGGGGGCATCTTGTAATCGAGAAAGAGAGACAAGTACAGAATGAAAAAAAAAGAACTTGTGAAAAGATATATATAAAGAAGACAATTGAACCGCTAAAGTATTTCCTTTGTGATAGTATTTCTATGAATAAAGTATTTTTGCACGTCCCACAAAGAAAAAAAAGACTTTCCCTTTGGCTATTGTATGTATATATATGTGTGTGTGTGTGCCTTGCCGTTACAAACTTTTTGCTACTACATATCCAGCAGACAGGTAAACAGTAAAGAAAAAAAAAAAATCATATGACTATGAAGCCACCGGTTGAGCAGAACAAGCAAAAAAAAAGCACACAAGCAAAAATCTCCACACACACACACACACAAACGCTGCACAGCATCATAAGAAGTATAGACCTCCTCCTTCTTCCTTTTTGCTTGGGTGATTTAAACGGAACCAAAAGATATAATTTATTGCTCCCGTTTCATTTTGGCTGCACGAGGTAGCTAGCAGAAAAGCGCGCACGCACATTTCTTTCTTTAAAAAAATAATAATAATTCAGATACTGATATCAATTTAAGATGTGTCTCGTGCCACTACGTAGCTCCTCGTGGACGCGCCAAAGGTAATCACATCCCCGTCCATCAGTGAAAGCGGACAATAGGGAGAGAGAGGGCTGCCATTCACTTTTGTGCTGTTTGTTGAGCAGAGATCCACAATCTGCAGCTCAACCTGCCAGAGCGACGTAAAGCCGCCCCCGGCCTCCGCCTCCTCTGCCTCCGCCTTCTGCTGAGCCGTCCACAGCGCCTCACACGCAGCAGCTAGCGCTGCTTTGTCCACAACTCCAGTGCTACGACACGAAGTGGCAAACGACTGCACCGCGGCGCGAATTCTCTCATCTGAATCGATGAGATCTGCCTCTGCTGTCATGACAAACTGGACTTGAAGAGCTGCATGTTGAGAAGAACAGCTGGGGTGGTCCACACACACATCATTGAGTCGTGCGTCGCGACCAATCAGTGTGACGGCGCGAGAGGACACTGCGGAAAGCGTGGCCACCACCTTCCCCTCTTTGAACGTGAAAAGGCGGAAGCGGGGCAAGTAAAACTCTAGCGGGATCTCTGGCGTGGGGAATGCAGTCCCCTCAGAAGACGTCAATGTATCACTGTTGCGTATGCGCTCTGCGTTCCAGGCAAGTACAGCAGTCAAGAGTGTGCGCTGGCGAGCAGGATCTACCAGAGAATTAAGCACCTGTGCAATACACGCCACGCGCAAGAACCCCGCCAGCCCTGCACTTAAAGGCTCTGCATTGGCAATATCCTCCAGTAATCTCTGTGGAACTGTCAGTAGTGTTGGGAACCACTGGAGAGAGGATGGTAGTGGGGCACTGGAACCATTACTACCACTACTACTGCTAGCGCCAGTAGGCTTCAAGAGGCGAGGCTTTCTAATAGGCAGCCCATCTTGCCCGTTGTCGAGAAGTCCGGTTCTTCCATAAAAAGGGCGTTCCATCTAGAGCAGCAAAGCGTAAAATAAAAAATGTGGTGTCTCCCAAATTGAAAGTAACAATCTGGTGACTACAAACGTCTTACCTTGGTTCAAAAAGAAAAAAGAAACGCCTATCGAGTGAGAGTGCCGCTATGCATAGCATTTAGAAAAAGAAAGTCAAAACAAAAGAAAACATAAAAGAGAGAGTCATGTATGCGGCAAGAAATAAAGATGATACGTGTATTGTGTTGTTGAATGTTATGGATGTCAATAGCTGTCCCTCCCCCTCCCTCCCTCCTCACAACACACCGGCGCAAAAGATAAAGCACTTTTGCATCTAACAGTGAAGAGAGAAAAAAAAAAGTCAACGCTAGAACTGACCCATTGTTTAAAATAAAAGGTAAAAAAAGATAATGCTCGTTTGTTTCGTTGAAGACGTTCTTCATATAAATACAAAAAAAAGTACATATTAGTCAGTTAT